>CAIGRP010079354.1:0-13946 GCA_903798385.1 Fraxinus cuspidata
CCTCGCAAACAATTGATGTGAATTGTTCAACAACCAATTTTAGTTTGACTAATCAAAGCATTAATGAAACAAGAATTTGGCGTGGAAAAGAGGGTATTTCTTCGTCCCTACTCCAAGAAACGAACATAAATTTTGATTGATAAAACAAGAAACTTGGAGGACAAATTTAAGTTGGCCTTCAGTTGACCAATGAAACTAAATAAGAAGTGATATTTTTCCAGCTGTTGACTCTATAAAAATGAAGTTATGGGCAAATTTTGCAAGAGACGGGGGCATTTATGCTAGAGTATTTATGTTTGACAAAGTTTCACGGGGTGCCTTTCTTCTTGACACTGAAAGGGACACTGTGCGGCAGTAGTCTGCTCCGCTAGACTACCTTCCACCTTCTTTCGATCGTTTCGGGACGAAAAAAATTTGATTACAATTTATGGAAAAGCTTGCAACATAAAATTGAAATGCATTGGAAATAATTTGATCATTGATTGCTTGAAAGTTAGAAATTACAATTCATGAAAGCAGTAAATTACAATGGCTAGTGCAGGGGGCGAACACTAGAAAGTTTGAAAGATATTTGAAAGACTAATACCTCCAATAATAGCATTCGGAACAAAAACCTAAGTGACGGAAGTAGACGTTCAAATGCCGAGAAATCATACTAAAATTTTCTAATTTCCATCTATTTTACAATTGAATTAAAATATTTACAATGTGTGAGTCAAGGGGTTTAAGTAAAGTTGCAGTCCTTGACACAAAGCTTGAATATACTTAAAACAAAAATAAGAAAGCAGCTATGAAAGCGGCAGTGAGAAAAAGCTTTGGGTTTCCACTTTTTTCAAGCCAAGACACAACACACCCACATGGCTCCACCAAGAAAGGGATTAGTATATAGATAATATTAGGGGTTAGGATGTGCTAAACAACACACTACATATTGGACTGTTACTTGTTGGATGGATCGTGAGCAACTTAATTAGAAGCTACTTCAAATGGTCCAATTAATATACGGGTTGAATAATAACAAATTGGGTCCCTTCTTATGGTTTAATTACCTATTTCAATCTTTGACCGCCGACCATAGCCAATGAAATCACTTATACCGACATAAACATCATTGCCCGGACTTGTTTGGTATCAACAAAAAAAATTCAATAGGGCGAATAATTGTTTAACAGCATTCCCAAAATCCTTGGAGGTCTTATTCCCTTGCCCTACGAGGAAACGTCAACATCAATAGAGTTGTGGAGCCATCCAAATAAAGTTTGATCTTGAGCAATCCAATCCTCATTTTCTTGGCTTAGCATAGTTTCAACCTCAGTTGAGTTTCGATATTTGCACCATAACAGATTCTAGTGGACAAGATTTGTCCCATTTATGAAACCCTTTAATCTATGAACCCTAATCATGGGCAACACCAGAGAAGGTAGTTTTTGTGGCTCAACTCAAGCAAAACTGACCCCTAATCTTTTCTCATTGTCTGTGTCTTATGGGGGACCTATGTGGGGATGCGGGTGGTAGTGGTAATTTAATGGCCTTGGGCTTTTTTCATTTGAAATTTGGTGTGTTGATTCATGATTTTATGAATTGTTGGGACCTGTTTAAGGCATATGGATGGAAATACAATAAATAGATAATAGATTTTTATTTCCAAATATAAGAAACGACAAGTAAATCATTACTTGAGATATTCAAATTTATTCATCAAATACTCCAACTTTTTAAAGTTTTCAAAAGTTCAACTACGAAGAATCAATTGTGCTTTTATGCTTATTCCTTGAACGCTAGTCAATCCTCTAAACTATTTGTCGAAATTCTAAAAGCATACTAGATAAGGCAAACATCATTTTTAGAACAGCGTATCATTTACGTGTTCAAGCATCATTATTCATTTCATCTTGTTCAAGTTTCTATATTCATATTCTCCTTTTTCAAAGTATGTTGTGAGGAGGGTGGAATTAGGAGACTATGACTTTGGTGCAAAAAAGGTTCAAAACTGTGACTTTGAGTATGACTTAAATTAAAATCTAGATTTTAATTTCTATCAAACATGGACAAAATATGAATTAACTGATATCGGATATTAAAATTAAAGTAGGTTAATAATAGTGGATCAATATCCTAGTGACTTTTGTGATTTGATTAAACTCCATAATTTCATTAGTTAATTTAGTTGATAGTTGGCTATAAGTAAACGAAAACCAAATAATTGATTGTGTGTTTTCTTGATTGAAGTTAGTTTAATTAGTACATAATGGGTCCCCATAGGTTTCACACTTTATTCATCATTATATTAATTGAATACGATATCATTCCACATGTGGGAAAATTTCGCAGCATGGCACCATATCCCATATACTTATTTACTTTTTGCTTTAATTAATTTATTTTTAATTCCTTTTTATTTTTTTAGCTCATCTATTTATTTTTCTTTGTTCAATTTGCTGTCAAGGAAGGGAAGCTAGAGAATGACAAAAATACGAGATTGCTGAATTATAATTGTGCACTTATCTAGACCATATTCCTAAACTTTTATGTCATCAAAGTGTTAAATTTTACTTAACTTGATATGACTTTGGAAAGGGAAAAAAAGGATGACGAAGTGATGGGAGTTCATCACTTGCTTCATCTCGATTAATTTCCTCTTTGGTAATTGCATTATTAATGAAGCATAAGACAAAATTTCTAAACAGATGACAGAGTCACGAGTATGTTTTTATATTTGGATATGGCTCAACACAGCACTCATGTTCTTCCTCGAAAATGTATTTTATACTGAAAAATATAAAGCGAAAATTGCACTGAGGTCTTCAACCTATAGCATTTGTTTCTCAAAAGTTTCTTTATATCAAAGTATTTTTCTTGACCATTCAAGTCTTTAGTGCTTTAACTTTCGAAGAATATGTTCTCGCTCATTTGATAGTTAAACAATCAAATTTGATTGAAAAGACAATAATACTATTAAAATTTAGTGTTCTATGTTGTACATTTACTTATTAATTAGAGGTGGCAATGGGCCGCTCGGCTCGGCCCCGTGGGCTCGTGGCTCGTGGGCTGAGCCGAGTTTCGATTCGCGAGCTCGTCATTTTTTTTAAAGATAAACATTTTTTTTAAAAAAAAAAGGAGATAAACCCTTCACCTTGGACGAGCCCATGAGTCGCTCGCTCGTGATAAGCCCGAGCCGCCCACGAGCCGATTTTTCATGAGCAGCCGAGCCGCTCATCCTATTTGCCACCACTAGCCTTAATCTTTATTAAGCTCATATTTGATAGAAATTAAATTATAATTTTTTTTAATCAAAGTCGAGGTCAACAATTAATCTTAATAACATATTTTTTGGGGCTCACAAATTTTCAACCACATATTTCATCAACTTTTATCAAAATTCGCTAAAAGACTAATTTTAATCTTCACCAAAGAGGGGCTAAATGTAGTTTTTACCCTTAACAAATACCATTAAGAACTTAAAGAAAATGCAAGTAATTGAACAATAGGGAGTTATATGAGTTTTTTTTTATATTATATTCTAGCTAGGTCCTTTCATTAAATGCTTATATATTAACCTCTCAAATAGTGAAATATGTGAGACATGGACAAAATTTTGTTTGTTAGGGACCAATGTAATATAGATTTAAAAAATTGAGGACCGAATTCCACTCAAATATTGTTAAGGACACTATTGTAAAATTTCAATAGGTTGAAAGAGCGTGATCTATTTTCCAAATAAAAATCATACACTGTCCAATATGTTCTCCTTGTATTCTAATTTCAATTAGATTTCATGCGACTTATATATATGAGGTAATACATTACAATGTAAGTTAAGCTATTGTTGATTTAGGAACCCCATTTTTTTCAATCAAAATGTATTCTTGAACAGTAATTTGATTATATTTCAATTACACATTTTTGAATAAAATAATATTACAACTCAAATTAAAATTTTTTTTTTTTAAGCACACATTCTCCATCTTAATATTATTACAATATGCTTTTTTGTTTTTTGTTTTTTTTTTTTGGGGAAAAAAATGGGGCTCAAACGAGCCCTTTGAGTCATGAATTTGATGTTTTTGTTGAATCATTTAATCACATGTGATTCATTCTTGTTATCTATGTAATAAATCCAATTTTAATTTTTTTTTTCCGTCTTTGAGGAAGAAATTTACTTATTTGACCATGAAATAGATGTTATTATCAAAATAAGCAACTTGATCTATACTTCATTAAAAAGAAATTTGTTAAATTTCACTGTTAAATGTGATTTTAGCTAAGAATATTTTTTTAGACAGTAACTTTCAACGACAATTTTAAAGTTTGTGGTTGATTTTTGAGACGGCCTTTCTGAAGACGACCCAAGGAGGATTTTTCGTCTTTGACTACATCCACAACATATCGATGATTTTCAACAAAGTTTATTATTATTTTATTTATTTTTTGTTTTTTGTAAAGATATGAAATTTATTGCATCTTACTGGGTTTTCTTGCTCTTTTAAAGTCAAAAAGTTCAGGCAATTAGTAAAATGGGAAATGTAAATTAGTTTTTGAGTGAAAATAGGAATTTGTGAAAAAAAAACTCCGAATTATGTGTTATTTAATGCCGATATTGTTAGCTAGATGAGAAGAAGTGCGTACACTTTCAATTCAACTAAACCATCAGAGAAATAGCATATAAAATTACAAACTCGTGTTTAACGAATGGTTGACAAACCACACTTCAAGAATCGAAATAAGAAATAAGTAATTAATAATAAAGCTAAAAGTAAGATCAAAATAAACGTTAAAATCTGATAAAACTGACTATACAATCTAATTAGGTCAAAAGAAACAAATAATAGCCTATCCAAGTTGCTTTGTTTTTTCATTTAATAGGGATGGAATATTTATTCATACTATCTAGGAAAAAAATATAGCAAAATATACGAAACTTTAAAAAAGACACGACATGACGCGCACCTAATGAGAAAACAAAAGATAACAAATCCAATCGATGGGAGGTTAAACTTCCTCGTTATAATCCTCATCATCATGCGTCGAGTAAGAACTATTGCAAGCATATGGTTGCTTTCATAAACACTTTCTTCAGGGAGTATGCCATTGTATGTCAATATTGCTTTGCTTCCCTTCCTCTACCTTTCCATCAAAGTAATCTCCAAAAGCATTTTAAGATTGTTGTAAGAAGAACCCCCTTCTTTAACAGCTTCTATAGCCAAACCTCTCCATTTACTAGCATTTCCTCTCATTTCTTTACCTCTATCTCCATCCCCCATGACAATGTCCAAGCATTTCTTGATTTCACCTCTTTCAAAAACACTTTCCCCATTTGCTTTTGCTCTCACGCCTATGCCCCAAACCTCATCCACCATCTTTGCATTCGTCGTTTGATCTGAGAACTGTGGGCAGCCAATGATTGGTACTCCAGAAACCATACTTTCCAGTGTTGAATTCCATCCACAATGTGTCACAAAACACCCTATAGACCCGTGGCTTAGCACTTCAACTTGAGAACACCATGGCACTATTATCCCATCTCCATTCAGCCCATTTTCCATCATTTTATGCACTTCCTCTTCTTCACTGTTTGATGATCTGAGGACCCAAAGAAAAGGCCTCCCACTTTCCACTAATGCATGCAATATCTCTTCTTTTTGCTCTTTATTTAACACTGCTAAGCTGCCAAATGACACATAGATCACTGAACGATTAGGCTTCAAGTCTAACCACTGAAAATAATCTTCAGATTGACAGAATAAATCTCCACCAAATGATTTGTCTGTTGGGTCGCTTCCGTCAGAGAAAGCTGATGGTATTAAGGGTCCGACTGCAATAACATTCATATTGGCTATAGCTTTGATTGATTCTTGTTCTAATTCATCAAATGTATTAACAAGAACAAAGGATCTGGGGTCTTCCTCGAGGACATGTATGTGTTCTTGCATCATTTTGATCATGAAACCACTAAATGGTTTATCCGGTAAGAGAAAGGTGGGTATGTCGCTTGAAGAAAACGATGGCAACCCATATACTTCCATGGAAAGCGAAGAATTCATTTCGCCATGTATACCATCTTGGCTATTCAAGAAGCGGTGATAAATGGTCAAAACGGTGGCACATTGATTAAAAAGAAAAGCAGAAGGTACCTGAAGGCCACGTGCCACCGCTGCAGCCCAAGGAAGGATTACGCTGTAAACTAAAAGGGTGACTGGTTCCCCATCGGCTTGAAGCTTTTTCAGAAGATTGCTGAGATTTTGGGGGCCTATGCGCCTCAAGTCGGCCATGGAGCTTAAAAAATCTTTATGGGATTGGGATTCGTGACCATCCAAAATGGAAGCATACGACAACCCCTTTAAAGTTGGAAGAGATTTTATTTGTTTGAGGCCGCGGTTAGTCGTGCCTAAGGTGACTTTGGCACCATTACGCACCAGGTTTTTGGCTAGTTGGAGGGACGGATTGATATGGCCTTGGATAGGGAAAAACACGATGAAAAAGTGATGGTTGTTCATTAGTATGGCTTGTTGCTCTTGATCCATTTACTGTTTGGTGATGGAGTGGGAATATTGTCATCAATTTATAGCTATTATTTTCTTATATATTGCCATATGGTTTTTGAATTGAATAATGTTGTCAGCGTGTATGGTGTATAATATCAGTCTAAGATGCTACCGTATATGATAAATTATATTATGCCTCTGTTTGGTTTCAATTTTTTAAAATTATAATTTTTTTTCAAACTTATTTTCAATCATACTTTACAACTTTTTCAACTTTTCATCTCTCACATTTCATCAAATTTTATCAAAATCTACTAAATTTTAACCAAACCAAACAGGAGTTATAATAGCCACAAATCCTAACGTTTAATACAATCTAGACTAAACACCGTATTGTTAAATAGCAATAGTCGGGCTGAATTTATGAAGGTCAATTATAGTGGGACCCTCATTGGAGAAATTATGGAAATTCATCCCTTCAAGCGAATAAAGGCTTAAACATGTTCATCCATCCTAACCCTCGCAAACAATTGATGTGAATTGTTCAACAACCAATTTTAGTTTGACTAATCAAAGCATTAATAAAACAAGAATTTGGCGTGAAAAAGAGGGTATTTCTTTGTCCCTACACCAAGAAACGACCATAAATTTTGACTGATAAAACAAGAAACTTGAAGGACAAATTTAAGTTGGCTGATAAAATAAAATGAAATAATGGGCAAATTTTGCAAGAGAAGGGGGCAATTATGCTAGAATATTTATGCTTGACAAAGCTTAAATACTTGAAACAAAAAAAAGAAAGCAGCAATGAAAACGGCCGTGAGAAAAGCTTTGGGTTTCCACTTTTTTCAAGCCAAGACACAACACACCCACATGGCCCGACCAAGAAATGGAATAATATATAGATTTTATTGGGGGTTAAGATGGACTAAACAACACACTGCATATTACTTGTTGGATGGATCGTGAGCAACTTAACTAAAAGCTACTTCAAACGGTCCAATTCATATACGGGTTGAATAATAACAAATTGGGTCCCTTCTTGTGTTTTAATTACCTATTTCCAATCTTTGACTGTCGACCATAGCCAATGAAATCACTTAAATCGACGTAAACATCATTGCCCGGACTTGTTTGGTATCAACAAAAAAATCCAATAGGGCGAATAATTGTTTAACGGCATCCAAAATTCCTTGGAGGTCTTATTCCCTTGCCCTACGAGGAATCGTCAAAATCAATAGAGTTGTGGAGCCATCCAAATAAAGTTTGATCTCGAGCAATCCAATCCTCAATTTCTTGGCATAGCATAGTTTCAACCTCAGTTGAGTTTCGATATTTGCACTATAACAGATTCTGGTGGACAAGATTTTGTCTCATTTATGAAACCCTTTAATCTATGAACCCTAATCATGGGCAACACCAATAAATTTTTTTTTTTTTCCAAAGAAGGTAGTTTTTGTAGCTCAACTCAAGCAAAACTGACCCCTAATCTTTTCTCATTGTCTGTGTCTTATGGGGGGATCTATGTGGGGATGCGGGTTGTAGTGGAAATTTAATAGCCTTGGGCTATTTTTTCATTTGAAATTTGGTGGGATTCATGATTTTATGAATTGTTGGGACCTGTTCGAGGCATATGGATGGAAATACTATAAATAGATAATAGATTTTTATTTCCAAATATAAGAAACGACAAGTAAATCATTACTTGAGATATTCCAATTTATTCATCAAATATTCAAACTTTTTAAAGTTTTCGACAAATTCAACTACGAAGAATCAATTGTGCTTTTATGCTTATTCCTTGAACGCTAGCCAATCCTCTAAACTATTTGTTGAAAATTCTAAAAGCATATTAGATAAGGCAAATATCATTTTTAGGACAGCGTATCATTTATGTGTTCAAGCCCCATTCTTCATTTCACCTTGTTCAAGTTTCTATGTTCATATTCTCCTCTTCAAAGTATGTTGTGAGGAGGGTGGAAGTAGGAGACTATGACTTTGAGTGCAAAAAAGGTTCAAAACCGTGACTTTGAGTACGACTTAAATTAAAATTTGGATTTTAATTTCTATCAAACACGGACAAAATATGAATTGGTTAATATCGGATATTAAAATTAAAGTAGGTTAATAATAGTGGATCAATATCCTAGTGACTTTTGTGATTTGATTAAACTCCATAATTTCATTAGTTAATTTAGTTGATAGTTGGCTATAAGCAAACGAAAACCAAATAATTGATTGTGTGTTTTCTTGATTGAAGTTAGTTTAATTACTACCTAATGGGTCCCCATAGGTTTTACACTTTATTCATCATTATAATAATTGAATACGATACCATTCCACGTGTGGGAAAATTTCGTAGCATGGCACCATATCCCATATACTTATTTACTTTTTGCTTTAATTAATTTATTTTTAATTCCTTTTTATTTTTTTAGCTCATCTATTTATTTTTCTTTGTTTCAATTTGCTGTCAAGGAAGGGAAGTTAGGGAATAACAAATATACGAGATTGCAGAATGATAATTGTGCACTTATCTAGACCATATTACTAAACTTTTATGTCGTCAAGGTGTTAAATTTTACTTAACTTGGATTAATTTTTCTCTTGTTTCAGTTTCAGACCTGTTCATAAGCAATTGAAAAATAAAGAGGGATGAATTGATTGGATGTAAGGTTGGGGACTAATGTGCACATGAGAAGAAGTTGAAGGATCAAAATATGTATAATTTGAAGTGGAGAACCAAAACAGAGGAAATAATGAAGAAGATGACCAAAGTGCAAAAATTGAGAAGTTATTATAATTGGGCACTTGTCCAGTTATATGGATTGGGCAACTGCAAGGCCTTGAAAAAGGTAAATAGAGACCAATTGGAGTGTCTGGGTGAGAACCCTAATTTCAGCTTGGCACTTGCCCAGGCCATTCAAGACTAGAATTTGTTTTTTGTTCAGAATTTCAATCAAATAAGGAAACTTCGTTTTGGCCCATTAATTGGACGATTCTTAGAGAGTTTTGGGCCCCCTGAAGAATAGTATAAATACCTACTATCAACACATAAGTAGGTTTGGAGAACTGATTGCAAAAGGAGGTAAAGAACGAAAAATTTAATTGAAGAAATCCAAACATCAAATTCAAGAATTCCAGGTGATGAATGATTTTTATTTCTTTAGTTTTCTTCGTCACAACATGTTAGGTTAAAGTAATATCATGCCAGGATCAAGATGAACCTTGAATTATGAAGCTTAACTTTTGAATCTTGTTTTTGACATTAAAGCACGTTTTTAGTTTTGAACAATTATAATGAGATTTATTTTATTTACACTTGATTACTAATTGTATGAATATTGTGATTTGTTTTACTTTCGAGAGATTAAAAATAAGTTAGACATAGTCATAATTGTCATAAAGTCCGATAGAGAATATAAATATATCGTTACACTTTATACGATCTTTAAGTATTCACAAATCCATTAATGCATTAGTGTATGTTCGTACACGTCATAAAAATATAGTCGGGTCACATGTGAAAATATATTTAATTCTACTTGAGAGAGATTGTTAAACTAATTATGAATATTGATCTTCATAATTGGATCATGTTGTCAAATTGTAAAGTTAAGTTTAAAGGGATTCGGAATCCTAATGCATCTTTCAACAATATATTTTCATCAAACTTGCATAAATCATAATTTTGCATCGGATTTTGTTAAGCTAAGTCTTGCATTTTAAAGTAAAATAATTAGTGACAAATTAGTTATTGACAAGTGGTCAATTTTTATAGTTTCGATTAAGCCTAAGATTGTTTGAGCGTAAACTAATACAATATCTGTGGGTGCGACATTTTGACTCTAAATTCATATTACTTCTTGTTAACAAATCGTGTACTTATGATATTTCAAATGAAACGAATATCTTCGTGACCTAGAAGACGAAATTGATGAGGTCCACTTGCCGGTTTTGGACTTTATGGCTATTCATATTGTTGAAAATCATGTATCGTCCTTGTGGAAATCCTAACTTCCAATTGAGGCCGGATTTCACCAACTTGTTCTCGAACAACATTTTCTCCACAAAAACTTATGAGAGTCCACATTATCACTCACCCGCTTCCAGGAGATTTGTGATAGATTCAAATACTTCATATTTGAGTGTGAATGAAAAGCTATTAAGATGAGGCTCCTTCCCTACCCCATGATAGCTTCACTACAAGGACCGAGTAGGTTTATAGATTTTCCATGAAATGATATCCTTCAACCAAGTTTTCCAATATCAAACACGACATCTCCATATTCAAGAAACCTGATTATGTAAGTTTTCATGAGGCTTGGGAAAGATTCAAGGAACTGTTCAGGAAATGCCTGAATCACGAAATCACAAAAGGGTATTACATATCTATTACTTCTATTCCGAGTCGCCTCCATCCACCCGATTTGTAGTTGATCTAGCTTCCAACGAATCAATATAAAAGACTTTTAGGGAAGCATATGAGTTGTACGCTACCAGTCAGAGGATCATAGAAGAATGTAGATTTGGTACAAGAAGTGGATGCTTATACATTTATCCCTACAAAGACTGATTCTTTAACTAAGTAGGTGGATGAGCTATCACATGCTCAATCAGTTAACATGGTACAAATGCCTCTTTCATTATATATAACGCATGTCAAATAATCAATTAGCCGTGTATTATTTTGTCACCACTGATCCATCACCAACTAAGCAAACTGATTATGCTCAAAACTTTCAACAACGGAATAATCTATATTCTCATATATACGATTCGAGTTGGAGGAATCATCATAATTCTCCTTCAACAATATACAAGATATTCAGTATCTACCATAAGAACAGAAAGCACAACGGGAGTGAAAGATGAAAAACGTGTCTCCAAAAATAACAACACTTTAGGTTGTGTCCACGTGGCCATTTCCAACTGGTTTACTCTTGGTTGCTTGGATTGTGCTTTCTCTCTTCCATTGTGGACCGTTGATCAGATCCAATGGCTATGATTTTTTTAGCCTCATTACGTGTTGTTTGTGACCTTTGGCTTTCATTCATTCATTCATTCTATTTTTGGTTTAGGAGATTAGGAGAAAGAAGAGCTTCCGATTTTGGCACTCTCTTGTGTGATTCTTTCTTTCATAGATTGAGGGGATATTCTTGTATAGTTTTGGGCGGTAACAATGGCTTAAGTTTGTATTTGACTATTTTGATCAGTGCCTGTTTGAGTGATTTATGCAATATGGTTTGAGGTTTTTTGGGTTGAGTTCTAATAGATATTTTTTCAATGAGTGACTAGAACTTGATTAATGGTCTAATATTTGGTTCGACTTGTAAACATTTCCCTCATGAAGGTTTTCTTGGTGCACTAGTGGATTTGGATAGTAGCTGAGCCCCCCCAGATTAGGCATAGCCGAACAAAGTTAACATTTTTTGTGTTAATTTCGATTTCTATAGCATGTGTTCTTGGGTGTTTTTTTTCTCTGTTTGTGCGTTATTTGGGTGAATCAAACCCAACAATTGGTATCAGAGCCTGTTAAGGCTATGGGTAAGGTTCTTTGATTCGTTTTGTCGTCTCCTTTTCGTATTAATTTTTTTATTACATGTGCAGTTCTCTGGAACAAAACGGAATTGAAGCTCTTGGATACTTGGGTGCTGTCGAATTCCGTTCTAAAATTGGCATTGGAATTGAATCATGTTTCCTAAATGATAGTGGAAATTTAAATACTGTTATAAACAGTATTTTTGGTGAGATTGTTCTTATTACCTCTTGTCCAGTTTGATTTGCATGCTGAATATTAATTTGTAAATCTATTAATATACTGTGATTTAGTTTATTCAATAATTTGAATAAATTGGATGACTGTAATAGGAGCACGTTTATGTTTATCTTCAGTTTCTTCAATATGAGTATTTGGTACTAACTGTTATTACTCAATCATTGATTGTTTCAGTTTGTGCATATTTTGGTAGTGTTATATTTCATTCCGAGTTCAGTTTACTTGTTATAATTTGCACAAGAACCTTTTTTTTTCAAAACATTTTCTGCAACATAAAGTGAACTTCAGATTGAAAATCACTTATGTCCCCGAGTAATAACCACCCTTTTACAGAATCTATGATGGCTTTGAAGGTAAAATTATTACAATATGATGAAAAGGGGAATTACTCGATTTAAAAAGCAGAAAATGAAGACCATATTGGTCTAACAAAGGGTTGCAAAAGCCCTTGATGATCATATAACTTTTTCTAATGAATTAAAAGCTAAGACTGCCGAAATTCTAGATATGAATGAAATAGCATACAACTATATTATATTGCACCTATCTGATAATATAATAAGACAAATTGAAGATCATACTACCCCTAAGGACGTGTGGACTACATTAGATGCTTTGTTTCTAACTAAGATATTTTCTAATAAAATCTATCTCTTAGAGTAGTTTTAAGATGGATAGTGGAAAGAATTTGGAAGCTAATTTGAGTTATTTTAGTATCCTATTTAAGAGCCTTGCTCATAATGAAAAAAATGAAGATGAAGACCTTGCGATGATTCTTCTTAACTCATTATCTAATTTATTTAAGGATATAAAGAATGCAATAAAATACTCTAGAGATGCTTTAACACAAACAATTGTCACTAATGCTTTAAGATCTCAGGAATTAGAGATAAAAAAATCTAAAACAAACACAAGAGAGAAAATCATGTTTGTGAGAGATGAGACTGAGAAGAAGGAAAATAACTTCAACAACAGAATATTCAAATATAAATCTAAAACTATATCTAAATCAAGAGATAAAAACAATAAGAATTGTTACCATTGTGGAAAATTAAGTCACTTTAAAAGAGATTGCTTTGAATGGAAGAAAAAACAAAATGATCAAAATAATGGTAAATTGAATAATTCAGCTGTAGGTTTTGAATTGGACAACCTACTTGTTATGACCGTGCCAAATGAAGAAGTTGATAAGGACTAGATNTAGATAGCCTACTTGTAATGATTGTATCAAATGAAGAAGTTGATAAGGATTGGATCTTGGATTCAGGGTGCACATTCCATATGTGTCCTAATAAGTCATGGTTTAATAATTACAAAGAAGTTAAACTCAGAAAAGTGCATATGAGTAATAATAACTCTCAAAGTGTTCTTAGTATTAGTGACATTACCATTAGAATGCATGATGGTATTGTCACACAATTAAAGAATGTAAGATATATCCCAAATCTGAAAAGAAATCTCATCTCCTTGGAAATTCTTGAAGATGAAGGACATTCTTTCAAGTCCGATAATAACTCTATGAAAGTGATGAATGGATCTTTGGTAATTCTCAAGGGACCTAAAAGAAATGGATTGTACTATCTTATGGGAGAGACTGTTACTCCTCAAGATACAAAATCTTTTACCATAACTGAAAACAAATATGAATTATAGTATCACGGAATGAGACATATATGAAATAAGAG
>CAIGRP010079355.1:0-16474 GCA_903798385.1 Fraxinus cuspidata
TGCAATTGTTCCACCAACTCGGATGAAGAATTAACTAGTTTTGAAATGTCAAAGGTTGACACAATGGAAATAAATGAAAGCAATTTTTATCGACATGAGTGTCGTGTAGGTTATGCAAGTTCCGGACCTGTATTTTTCGGAGGGCAATTTACACGGACGAAAATTTCACGTTTACTTCCAAACATGTAAATCCGAACGGCCAATCGAATTTTTAAATTTTGGAAAAAATTATTTCACTTTCCAGACACGAAAGGAATTTCATACCAATTGAAATACCACGACGTCGACATATATATCAATTTATTTTTCAATGTTCATAGAACACTAGACGTGTGTCATATAATCGCGAAGTTTGACCCAATCACTTCGCTGCATTTCAGATGCATTCATTTCGGCATGCAGTTCGTCTTCAGCGTTAGGTAGCTCTACCTCGACTACATCGTCATCCGTCTCTGCTCTCATAAACGTCTCGTCCACAAATCCAGAATGACGTAGGAAGTTATGAATACCCATCGTTGCTACGACAACTGCAACTTGTGTTGGAAATGAGTAGCTATGCATATGGTCAATAATTTGTCATATTTGCTTCCACACACTAAAGGCACGTTCAATAACGTTTCTGCACGAAAAGTGTCTGAAGTTAAACCTCTCACGAGCATTTCAAAAATTACGACAATGACATGTTCTTTCGTCGTGGAACTATTGATAATGGTACAATATATCTGAACCTTTGTATGTGGCCATATATCCCGACCGATGAGCAAAATCGGAGTCGAACAAATAATATTTACCCAGCATTGGTAATAGAATGTGTATTTATAGACTGTATATAACAAGAGCTAGTATTCGAGCATCGTAGCCAGCACAAATGTGAAACATAAATTAAAATCGCGTGCGGCCAACATATTTTATGTATGTACTCCTTTCCGACCTATAAAGTTAACATGCTCGCGATGACACAGTAGCACAACTTTCACATGTGTTCCATCAATAACACCAATGCAATCCTGAAACAGTGGATGCTTATTCGGGTCCGTCCTGCAGGGCTTCACACCATCATTATAATTCGGACTCGGTTGTATGAGACGTGCCGATAACACAACGACACGAAGTAACTCTTTAAAGTAGTGACGTACCGTTTGCAACGAATGATTGAATATCGTTGTCACCTTGCCGGTATTCTTTTCCATACGCTAATATACACAAGAACATTCCAACTTGCTCGTAAATCTACCCGCTGACTACTGTAGAAGCCATATTCGTCACGCAGAATATGTGCAAAATGTCGCAACAATTGTGGGTACATTCGGAACTCTTGATAGCACATATGTTCGCTATCTTTCATTGCCTCCGTCATAAACATGTGACCATTTCTGGAAAAAGGAATTTTTCGAATACGACACCACTGTCTACGATAGTAGTTCCTTGCGTCGCTGTCTGCGATTCTAAAATAAGCAACCCACGTCGTTATGTCATCCGCTAGTTTGTTAAAAAACTCCTCATGACCGACTTCTTCTTCCGCTTCGGAGCCCGGTAGTAGCACATCATTGAAGTTCAAATCATTAATTATATAATAAAAGTATAATAATTTTTTTTCCTCCGCAAGAAGCTTCACCTTTGACAGAAGAAGAAAGTTGTGTTAATAACCTATCAACTTCACATATCCTTATTCCTTGTTTCGAGCAACTAATTTATAAAAAAGTATACAAAGTTGGTACATGTTTTCATTGATTCACCCTTCAACGTAAGTTGTCCCAACTATTTATAAAAGGCAGCACGACTAGAAACATGTTATATTTTTTTTTTCTTGCAAGTGCTGAAAGATTTCCAAAAAGGATGTAAATTTTCTGCAAAAATGTCTAATATGCATGTATGATTTGTGGTTAAAAATTAACCAATAAACTAGGAAAAAACATAAACAACATAATCATATATGAACCGAAACATAACATTTAAAAACATGGGAAAAGATACATGAAGCTGCAATTGTTCTGGAAAAAAAAAACACACGACTACTTGAATTTTTAGTCTCACTAATGGGGTGATTTGTTACGCTCATTAAACTACCACTGAATCCATTCAAAATTTTGGTCTGCATCTCTTATGGCGTCGAGCATATTTCGATAACACTTCTGCGCTAGAAGCGTATGGAGTAAAAGTACATGGGGGTTCGACGCTCGAGCCTTCCAGTCGCAAGCAACTCTTCTAGACATGCAATTTCGTCATTTTCAATCTGAGCCATAATGGTATTTATCTTTGCCTCCACTTCCTTGGCGGCACTATTTGCCGGGTCAACAAAGAAGGACAACTTCCGTGCATAAATTTTCTTTTTCTTCCCCTTATTCTTATTCGTCACCGATTTCCTTTTTTTGGCTTTTCTGGCATTGGAAACATTTATGCTTGATTTACCTTGTTTATCATCTCCCTCATCACTACTTTCCCCATCGACAGGGATTACATCCCTGTGGTCTTCAACCGCACTGTCCTCAAACAAATCGAAACCCATTCTACATAACTTTGTTAGGGTCACTACGCACTTGTCAACATCGTAACTGTCGCCAAAATGCTGACAATAACGAATGTAAATCACTAACATCTTTATCTTTAAAATTCTTGTAGTCCTTGTTCTCCTACAATAACAGTTAGATACATGCGAGTTGGAAACTCAAACGGTATATACTATCCGAACACCGCGCAAAAAAGAGATTAACAAATCACAATTCAATGAAGTGAGCTTAGGACTCTATGGATATTTTCACATTGCATAAGGTCACGTGGATGTGCGATTGTGTATTGTTTCCAGTGAGCACAAAAGCAGAATGTGGCTTCACATATCAATAGCAAAAATCGCAATTCAAAATCCATTACGATTTACGTATGCAGTTGTCGGTCACAATTCAAAAATGACCATTCAAAATCGCATATGTATGTCGGTCTAAAATTCAAAAATCACAATTCGAAATCACATATATATGCAGTTGTCGTTCTACATGACGTACACGTTACAAATTTTCACTTCATTCATCACCATGTTTCTCTCATTCAAGCCAAAATGTCTCAAAACACATAATATGACACGCAAATAGGAATATCCGAGCAAAACCGGTATGAAGAAAGGAAAAATAACAATTCATCGTATGCAGTGACAATGTTCCGAATGGAGCAAGCAGTAATTCTTTACGTAATATGCCATTCGAAAAACAACTTGGTACCTTAATTTTTCTGGTCCATAGTTCCTCGGATGCTACAAACCAACCCGTTGATGGGTTGTATTCGACCCCACTACAAGCCAACAGTTCGGTGGTCTCGACACAGTGCGTCCCAGTGGTTACGAAGTTGTTTTTTTCTTAATTGTGGTCGAAGATAGAGTTAAAAAGCGCGATAGCACGGTCCCAGCCGTGTTTCGTGAAACACCTACCATGTCGATGACCTTCAACAATGGCAGTCTCGCAAGCAGCAATGAATGTCCTCCTCTTTGCTGGGTTCCACCTTGCATATTTTTTGGAGTCCCGATTCATTTGGGGTTTCATGTGCACTTGACGAAGCAGGGTCCGTAATATAACCCATCTACATGGAGGAAGAATGAAGTTGTAAAAATGCAAATAATAAATTCGTAAGTAAAGAGAAAGTGGAATGCAAAACACCTGAGTGGAGAACAGATACATGGTTTTCGAGACTGGTTTCAACGAAAGGCGGCAACGAGACAAGTGTCGGACAGGCAAATTTTACGGGCGATACGCTTGACGAGCGACGAACGAAGATTTTGGTGAGGAATGGGGCGATTTCACTCCTGAGTGTGAAAGTAAATGGAAATTGTAGCAATAAGGTTGTAACTTCAAGATCTTTCACATATGAAGTATGGTTTCGGATAGGGAAACTCGTTGGCGGATGCTGAAGGGCTCCAACTGTAACGCCCCGAATTTTAATTATATTTTCCTATGGACTAAATTTAACGTTGGGCTTTTAGCAAATGAATAGTCCATGTCTAGCTGGTCGTCATACTAAAATCCAAAAGTCGAAACGATAAACTCGACCTACTTTTTTTACATAAATGATTTGTTGTGCTTAGGTATAATTTCTAAAATTTATCGCAAGTTATTTGGGTCGAATATTTAAGTATTTCAGATGTCGATAAAAATATATCGATATTATATTCATTTTGTAGCTCGTACCAAAAAACATAAATTGGCTTAAGTAGAAATAATTTTGGACTAATCATATTCAAGTTATTTTGATAGAAAGAAAAGTAATCTAAATTCTATATTTTACTAATAAAATAATAATAATAATAATAATATTATTATTATTATTATTATTATTATTATATAATTATATACGTGGGTGTGTGTATATGTATATATAAAATAATAAATTGAAATATTGTACGTTTCTTAGAAATTGGAAAGCCAAATCATTCATCTCCTTCATTTAATTAATATTTATTACTACTCCAACACTTAACCTACCCATGATTGATTGACTATCCACCATGATTGATTCGAAATAAATATATATTAATTAATCAGTTGAAAATTTTCAAACGTGGACGCTTGGATTTCTAAACTAGTACAAGTGGATACTATATATATAAAGTGTGTGATCAATGTTTTTTTGCCCTTTACATATAATTTTCACACGTTAACACACACTTATCTTATTTTGTTTTGTCAACCACATTCAAAATTTCACAAATTGAGTTTCATTCTTCTGCAAACTTTATGTTCGATTTTAATTATTGTCTCGAAGTATATTTCAAAAATTTTTGATATCAATTGAAGTAATAATATTATGTGAAAGTGGTAAATTCTTATTTTTCCTGGTGTTTATATAAGTTTTGGCATGAAATACTATAAGACATTCGATGTCGATTTTTATGTTAAATTCATCGGGATATACCGTTTTGTCAAATATGTAAATCCTACGAAATATATGAATTCTTAAGAAATTTTTTGAGCTATTGGATATCGCAACCATTTTGCTATAAATATAAGAAAAGTTGGTATGTTATATCATTTTATATTTATATCATGTTAAATAAGAATATGTACGTATTTTTATTGAGTATTTTCTAAATACTCACCCTTACAATAATTTTTCAGATTAGAACGAGTTGTGTAGAAGCGTGAAAGATTGATCAAGTGATATTTATAGGGTCGCCAAGTAAAAGAAAAAAATAAAATTTAGAAATGATTATTGCAAAATTTTATTTTAAGACTAAATTTTTATGTTAATTTTCCGTGCATATTTAGTAGTTTTGGTGTTCGAACCTTGATATCCCATGTTGGATTAACTTTAACATATTTAACATTTTTGTATTTAAGATTTAATTATATATGTAATTTCTTATTTACATTGTTGAATTTAAAATTTATCGATTAAGTTACAATATTTATATTATATTGTTAAATTCATAATAAACTAGATAAAAAAGATTTTGGTAACACTTCAAATCTAATTTTTTATTTTATTTTAGAAAAGAGCCATTCTAATAAAATAAATAATTTCTTCTCCGCTTCACTGTACCTCTCTGTTTTCTTTTTCCGCTTGCCCTACCGCACCCCCACCCCTTCCCTTCTTTTGTTATCTCACAAAAATCATGAGGTAACAATAAAGATGCAACAAGGGTAGCATGATAGGAAAAATGAGAGGGTAAAGTTGAAGTCTGATGGGGGAAAGCGAAAGTAAGTTGAAAGAACGAAAATGAAGAGAGTCAATGATGTATGTGCCGAACATGGATGGACTGGACGAGTTCATCTTAAAGTCAATTAAACATAATATTTTTTGAACCATATCATATGACAATCAGAGTTGAATTTGCATTGCACGTTATTTTGAAATATTTTATATGTACTGTGAAAGTAATATTTGACATCTATTTACCATTTTGATTTAAATATGAGAGAAATGCAAGCCATTGAAAACAAATGTTAATTATTATATATGCATGTAAATAGTAAAATGTATGCTTAGATGTGAGAATTAAAATTATAACTAAATACATAAATAAAGATAAATGACAAATACGACACATGATTGTTAATTAATTTAGAACTAACACCAAGTAAAATATATGTGACAATGAATATTAAATTATTTATATTCAATGAATATAATTAATTTTCAATTAAGTGAAATTTGATATTAAATTAACATACATGAATGTGAATAATAAATTATATTCTTGAATGTGAAATTTTAATTAAAGAATGTAAATTATAATTAATTAAGAATTAATCAGTGTTTTAAAAATAGGATGATCATGTCGATTCAATTGGGAAATTGAAAATCAGAACCAAAATTGGTCTGGTTAGACCTATAAAACCTTTAATTAAAAACTCGTCCCAAAACCCGTTAAACCGATCAATTTTTGGAAAACTCGAGATACGTTCCCGTTTTAATTGGTTCAACCTATGTAAACATATATTTTTAAAATATTTAAATGTATAATTTTTTTTAAATTTTTGTAAATGTATATTTTTAAATTTTTTAAAAATCACGGTTCGATCCCGGCTAGATCTCGGTTCAACCTTTTGAACCTTGACCATTTCTCTTTTTCAGATCGATGGTCGGGTTGATTTTAAAACATTGGAATTAATAACATAGACGTTGACGTGAATGTGAACTTGAAATTCTGATT
Organism: Fraxinus cuspidata; assembly: GCA_903798385.1. Classification (NCBI taxonomy): domain Eukaryota; kingdom Viridiplantae; phylum Streptophyta; class Magnoliopsida; order Lamiales; family Oleaceae; genus Fraxinus; species Fraxinus cuspidata. The sequence continues at coordinate 6,638 of CAIGRP010079355.1, forward strand.
AATATTAACTAAATGAATGTTAATTAATTGAGAATTAATTATAGTATTTATTACATTTTATAAATTAAATATATGTTGAAAATGAAAATAAAGATTTTATTAAAATAATTGAATTGTAGTGTGGGTTATAATCGTTTAAAAAATGAGTTTCACTTGATGTGATATTGAATTTATTATGGATATGCAAAGAAATCTCTTTATGAAACATTCATTTGACTTTTTTTTGGCAATTAAATCCTCCACGGTGAACAATGTTATAATGAGATTTCAACACGAGAAATTTGTTTCCATTATTTTGTTCCATTCAATTATAAAAATGTTTTTTTTCTTAGTAGCATCTTGTTACATTATATTAATTGTATTGAAGATGAAAATTCATGGAAATATATCTATTATTATATTTAATCCCAGTAAATATATTTTTATAAATAATAATATATCATATTATAATTCATATACTTGGGTCAAGTAATATGATCTAGAGATCGAACTAAACTCGGAATAGACCGCATATGTCTCAAAATACACCCAACCATACATTTTTGGTTGAATTCTAATTGGATCCCAACACCTGAATTATTGCATCGAAGGATCCCTTACATACTTATATAGGTTGTTGAGTACAACAAGTGAGAAAAGAAAAGGATACACGAGTCTCCAAAGACAATTAAGTCCTTGACGGAAGTGTCCCAATTTTACTTGAAAAATATGTTTGGATGGTTGCGAATAAGCTTTTTACTGAAGAGTGAGAATAAGAAAAACTTTAGAAATTGAAAGAAATACCCCTTTTGAATGTTTGTTAATTGTTAGTAAAAAAGAAAAAATTGAATATCACATTGAGAAAAGAAAAAGATACACAAGTCGATAACATCTCCGTTGCCTCTTTACCTTCTCCCTGCCTTCGGCATGGTCGACGGCAGTCCAACCACCAACCTGTTAATGAGTAAATTGCTCCGAAGAAGATTTTCCTACTGGAGAATTATCTGAAGGGAATTCTGCTATGACCTGAGCAAGCTTCTCCAAATTGCAATAACCAACATTCATCATATATCAATGGATACTACTAGCCATTAGTAGGAGTCAAGTGTCATCAGTCATCACCAGTTACAAGAAAAACTGAGTTGTGTTGGTGGTGAGAGCAGCAGGTTTGGGGCCCTTCAATGGATGAGGTCAGTATGTGCAGATGTGGTTCTTGTTGTCTTTCGTCCCGATTTTTCAATAAAACTGATGGTCTAGTTGCCTTTCTGATAAATACCTCTCATCACATGCTAGCCGTGCTACAATTCAACAACATTTTTTGGACAGGAATTATCATTAGAACTAACTTGCAACAAAAATTGATGTTTCTGGACTCATTTACCGAAGAAAATAGAATGCGAACACAAGTCCTGCTACGAGTTTGTGGGGTGTAAAGATAGGTCCATTCGAGTCCTACTCCGAGTTCAAGTCAATGATGTGTTTCCTTCTTCAAATTTCGCTAAATTCATGGACATTCATTTGTTCTTCAAGAGAATTAGGTGCTCAGACAGGTGACAATACGTAAACTTAGTATCATTTTCGAATATACATCTTTGTTCGTTCTATATGTACTAAACAAATATTTGTAATTATTTTTGAACCCAGCTTTGTATTAAATTTTAGCGAAGTTTGGATGACAGCACATATTCCTGTTAAGCCATCGCCCCCTTGAACTCGCACTTAACATTTCTGCATCACGACTCTGGATCTTTTAGTAGATGTATAGCCATGGTCTGGATATGGTATGGAAGTCAATTATGAAGTTGTTGGGAATTGCAGTTGAAGACTGGGATTTCCCTCCGGAGCCAAGAGAGGTTTTGACTACTGCTTGGACGAACTTAAGAAATGAATGGATGCTAATATACAAATTTTTGAACTGATACGTGAAGGTCTCATGATTATAAAGCTTGAACTCATTGTTTCACACTTTGTTGTCCCACATCGAATGTAGAGAAAACCAGAGAGGGATCTGAGTATTATAAAGGAGCTGGCCCATGACTAAAAAGAGCATACCTTTCTCGGCCTTTTGGCTAAGATCAAGTGTAGTATCTGTTCTTATCAGTTTAATATCTGATATGTGAGCCATTGGCTTACACGATATTAAATTAATTTTTTAAGGGGGAGAGCTCATAACAGTAGCTTGCTACTGGGGTTCTCGAGTGTCGCCTTAGCGTTGCACTATTGCTTTGGCCTGGCACACCCCTCCATTTCAAGTCTAAAATACTCTCAGTGTGTGGCTCTTGCGCCTGTGTTGTATGAATATTATAAGCATGACATTTATGCCCCATCTTTTACGGTTAAAGTTTTGTGTAACTAACGACTGTTTTAGCTTGTCAACGAGGTTCTTTAATTCATTCCAATATAAGAGAATTTCTTGTAAATGAGTATGTTTTAAATAATTTTATTGAGGTCACATATATACACAGACAGTATGCTTGCTTCTAAGGTTAGCACCAAAAAACATAAGGTAAATGACAGCAAAGAGTCGGAGACATATCAGCAAACCTCAAATGGACGTGAAGATCAAAATGCATGATCGAATTCGCTTAAAACATGCACTAGAAAAATCCAAGAAAATGGATGCAATACTTCTCAATCTAGCCAAGTACTACATCAGTCCAACTTCATATGACTATTGTACCATCCCCTCATGGTAGCAGCTTTGCATTCTAGCGCGCATTCCTAGTCGTGCATGCAACTTTTACGGTTAGCAAGATTTTGAGATCAACAAATAGAATAAAGAGAATCTTAGTTTGCTAAACTTAAAAACTGTACAAAGATCGCTAGCTTGTTAGTAGGAGTCATATGTCATCACCTGTTTTCCCAATGAAAGTGATGGTATAATTGCCTTCTCATTAAAACCTCTCATCGCATGCCACCCTTGAACTCATTCTTAACATTAACTCGTTTTGCAACACAGCTGCTAATTTGTTTTGAGACAACGAGCTCGATATCTTTTAGTTGATGTTTAGTAATTAGCTAAGATACGGCGTTGGAAACTAATTTATGAGTCAATTACAAAGTCGGTGAGATTGCAATGGAAGACCGAGATATTCTTGTAGAGAGGGTTTGAATACTGCTCAGATGACAATTTGAGAAATGAATGTGTGTTATAATTTCCAGTTGTTGAAATCTCCATTCACGAGTGTTCTGTGTATGTACTGGAGATGGGAAATGAAAATGTATGTTTGTCCCACATTGTAGAAAACTGAGAGAGATTGAAGTAATTATATAAAAGCAGGCATTTCTCGGCCTTTTTGCTAAGATCAAGTATAGTATATGTTCTTAATAAGTTTAATATTTGATATGTGGACCATTGATCCACACAATATTAAATTATTTTTTTAAGGGGGATAGTCCATTACAATAGCTTGCTATTGGGGCTTCTGAGTATTGACCTGGCGTTGCACAATCGCTTGGGCTTGTCACACCCATCCAATCCTAGTCCAATAAATGATAGCCCACCTCCTTGCCTTTTTTATTTTAATAATTTGACTAAAAATTAAGCGTTGTTAGGTTTTCATTATTTCCAAAATACATTTTTCTCATTTTTTTCAATAATACATTTTCAACAAAATAATATTACATGCAAAATCAAAATATTTTCTTATTTTTTAACCGCACTCTCTTTCAAAATACTATTTCAAATGCATTTTGTTGAAAAAAATGGAGCTCAAATAAATAGTTTATTGCATTTATTCATTAGCTAAAAAATGCTATAATTGAAAATTCGAAAACTATCAAATTAAGTTAGTTAGAATCAAGATCTTCAAGATTTATTAATAGGACACCAATAAGGCAATTTTCCCAATTTGCAAGCACGTAATATCAATTTATGATCTAGATATTTACTATTATGCTTATGTAATAATTTTTCACCCAATCACTGACTACTAATAACGTTTTCATATTACCTATTTCCCTCTTTTGCTTTGCATTATGTGCATTACTATCTATACTTATATTTGTTGAATCACTTTATTATTTAAAATATTAAACACATGTTTGAGCTCCATTTTATAGAGAAATGTATTTTGGAATAATAATTTTTTTGGAGAATTTGTGGTTAGAAAATAAGGAAATATTTTAGATTTATGTGTGAAATTATTTTATGGAAGAATATATGGGTGAAAGTGAGTTTTAAAAAAATGGGGCCAAACATAGGCTAGATTTTTAGAAAGAGTTATGTGCATCATTTGAAAATATTGTTTTCAACCCGCCCTTCACGAGGGAATTCATTTTTTCTTGAAGTCCCATTTTCAATTTCATTAAATGAGTATTCGTGAGACTTGTGCTAATATCAAGTTTTACCATTTGATCTAATAATTATGCCGTTATAGAGTGCCACATGCGATGTGTTACGAAATAATAAGGTCAGGCAAATGTAAAAATATATGATTCAATTTATCGCAAAAAAGATACTTCGAATATTTTTCTTATCATTTAAATAGGAATACTTGCTTAGTATCTTTCACAAGCTATCATCGATTTTACTTGGTATGTTTTCGTTAACAAACAAGGACAACAAATGTGCTATTTTTTGACACCGGAATGGATGCGAGAGTCCTGATCACCGAGAACTTATTTCACGGAAGAGGTTAGGTTAGATTTTAGTGAAGAATGGTACTCAGTTCCAAGGTCTATTTTAGCTAGTCTCGATCATTTCAGACTCTCAGTGAAGGTTTTATGACAAAGATATTCCATGTGACGCTGCCCTCTCCTCCTAGAACTTCTAACAACAGTAATTCGATTCGAATTGATACTTATTTTGTGATAATGAGCTCTCCATCTTTTCATAAATTGATAATATAGTAATGTAAAATGATCAATAATAAAGTTGTTGAGATTGCAGTGGATACTTTTTTTCTGGAGCAAAGAGGGGTTTCGAAATGCATGCTTCATAGTTTTCGACTGTCGTAATCTCCAACCTACGGCGTTTTGTGTGTACTGGAAATGGGAAATGAGGTGGTCTGATGATTTTAAAGCTTTAACTCATAGGTTTATATGTTGTCCCACATCGAATGTAGGGAAAACCAGAGAGGCATCTGAGTATTATAGAAGTGCTGGCCCAATACTGTTATAAGCAAACCTTTCTCGGCCTTTTGGCTAAGAAATATCTGATATGTGAGCCATTGGCTCACACGATATTAAATTAATTTTTTAAGGGGAAGAGTCCATCACAGTAGCTTGCTACTGGGGCTCTTGAGTGTCGCCCTGGCGTTGCACTACTGCTTGGGCCTGGCACACCCCACCAATCCAAGTCTAAATATTTTATTTTTTCTGTGCCTAACCTAGTTGGTCGGTACTACAAATCTAAAGCCAAATACTAACCGGGTATAGAGACGACGATTCTTCAACTTAAAATCTCGGAATGGAGAACACTCTCCTTGACACACATTCGAAACGGTACATTTAAAGATTCACCAGTCTCTTGGCATCTAAAAACAACAAAAGCCTAGAGGCAGAAGTACATGAAATTGCACAAAATTTTGTACTTGAGATTACTAGCATTTCCAAAAGAACCACTACCATGGTTTGAGATCGCCCACTGGACCTGCTGTCCAGTTCAGGACCTTATCGCCTGGCTTCAAGTACACACTCCTATCATGGGGCAACTTACGAGCAAGGCCATTCAGAATCTGATGGAATGCGTCCCTTGATTGATCAGGTTGCGGGAATAACATAGCTTGTTTCATCGAAGGGTTGGCGAGTAATCTCTGTTTCCTCAAAATTTCTTCAATGGGAATCGAAGTGAGAATTGTATCCAACTTAGGAACATCTTTCTCTGCTACAAATACTCCAATATCTTCCCATGGGATTGCATCAGCAAATGGCAAGACAATATCATCTGCTATGATAACAGGGATGCAACCAAATATAACTGCTTCTACCAATCTAGGACTCCATGGAGCCCATCCAAGTGGACAAAGGCAAAAAACAGCTCTCTGCATGTCTTCATAGTACGTAGTTGGGTGCTCTGTTGAGATGTCGAACAAAGGATTGTTCTTAAAATTCTCCCACACTGATGCTCGTGCACCTCTACAAAGTTTGAACCAGAAATTAGTTTTTTGGTAAGTTGGATCTCATTTCATTTCAAGGATATGCATTAGATTAAACTCTAATCAACGTATTTTTGCAAGGCATTTAAACACCTGCATGATGAAGGTCTATTGAAATATACCTTGCATAGTAACCACCTTCTGGATCATTTCCAACGTCATAAAACAATCCTCGGAAGTAAACAAAGATTGACCTAGGAGTGCTTGGAGGAATCAAATGGGTTTGCATTTTCTGTGGAGGAGCGTATGGAGGAATTGTGATGGAACCATCCTTTAAACAAACATGGTTTCGTTGTCCAAAAGTTTGCACCAAGGTAGCACGTTGGAGCAATGTAAGAATCCCTCTTTCAATAGCCTTTTCTTCCTGCAGTGATCCAAGTATATTAAGATATATATATATGCCAAATCACCGCAAAAGATGCACATGAACTTCACAAGTGCAAGAGAACAAGTCTGGCTAAGCTTCAAATGTTATTTTGTACTAATATAAGTAGGTTTTGAAATAAATAACTTTTTTATTGGTGAAAGTTGGAAATAATTAACTTATTGGACAGCAAGTTAAAATCTAATTACAAAATAAGCAATTTTTTTTCCTTGAACGAAAGTAAGCTATCCAAAAATTGGGAACAAAAAGTTAATTTCGGAATAACTTTAAAATTTTTTGATGCTAAGACAAATATGTTCTTAGTACCATGAGTGGAGTACAAAAAGAGAAAGGTTCTTACTTGATAGTGAAAGCACGCCCCAAAATCGTGTGGCACAATGAAGAAGTGATCAGCCCCCTCAGTCCTATTCCAGTAAGGCCAGTTGGAAGAAATAAGCTGTATAGCACTCCTCATCATGCGTGGCGATTTGAATGGTAAAGGGAGACCATTTGGTGTAAGGTCGCAGGTGGAATATACAGGTGTGTAGAACCAATCTGCTTCCTCAGGATTAAGGGTTTGAACTGGGCTTGATAGAAGGAATCGATGCATGTAAATCTCAGCAGCAAACATATGAGTCAGGCATCGTGGGTCCTTTTGCAGAATTTTTTTGTTGTATTTGCTAGGCAGCTCATAAACAAAAACTTTTAACCTTCCAACTGGATCATCTTCCAAGACATCACCAGCACTACCTAAAATTTGGAAATTCCAGCATAATGAATGGCCTCATACTTCAAATTCAGAAAGAAAGTAGATCACATCGACATGAGCAGCACTACTTCAAATTTGGGCAGGAATCCTTTTCGGTTCCCCTATTGGGTGGTAATTATAGTAGACGTACTTTGTTCTATGGGGAAAATAGGAAATTATTAATTTAATCATGGACTCAACTGCGACTACGAACACATCATAGTAAATATCTAGACTGCCTCATCTTTGGAAGATTGTTTCCAACAGAAACAGGAAACCACGCACCTTGGATATTACTTTTTTCCTTTTTCTTCTTTATTGGGGAAATAATAGGATTAGAGCTTTTCAAGGCAAATTCTAATGCAGGGAGAAATATTTCTATTCTGTTGCTTTCTAGGTTGAGCAATATTTTAGGAAAATATAGATAATTACTGATCCAAGGTCGACTTGATTGTACCTCATGATTTCATTAGATTTATGACATAGTATGCCCAATTATCAGGTCATGAATATCATGGATCAGACCAGAAGCAACATATAATTTACACGAGCACTCTTCACGTCTCGGAGTTAGGAATCTTCACATTCAAAACAGAAACGGCATTCTATCAATTTAATCAAATAGAATTGACAACTTTTCTGCTTAACATAGGACTATTCATTCTTATTTGTACTGGAGATTACACTACATGATAGGAATTGGATCCTATTTACGACACAGATTAATCGACCGGAGGATCATGCATATCGATGTTTTGATTTAGACCTAAACAACCAAATGATTTACTACCGTACTTAACTAGGAATTTTCAGAATGAAAGCCAAAAAAAGGTTCATTTTAATTATCAATCTTGTTCGAAAATGCATCCTAACTGAAAAAACCTTCATTATGGACACCATTGAAACGAAACATCAGCAATCAATCCAAGTGAATCATTCATCAACGCTTCAACATAACAAGAATTATAGATTCAATTTTCAATGCAACGCTTATCATTCACAATTTCTTCACTGGAATGGGAAAAATTCATAATATGTAGCCAATCCTCATTACCGCCCACGTCACAATAGAACCCTAACCGCATTCCGAATTCAACCCCAGAACTGAAATAAAATTATCAATACCAACCTCTCAGTTTTCTCAATTCAACAAAATAAATCCGATAAAACCACTAAGATCTCAGCTAAATCAACAACTAATAAGAGAAATCTCAACGAGTTGAAATGAACATAGTTATTCTTACCCGATATTCTCTCAGTTTGTTGGGTTTTATGGAACTTGAAAGCTTCAATCCTCACGCAAAATACGAAGTAAAGAAGCACAGTGAAAACCCATTTCTTCATTTTTCACAATACCCACTTTCTCCTCTCTCGAAAAACAGACCCAATATCAAGAAAATCCCACGGTTCAATTATAAAGGGGGGTGCCCAAGAACAAATAAGGAATTTATATTTACCAAAAGAATAGGAAATTGGGTAGGCGCGAGAGAAAGATGGATAGTTGAAATGTCATTAGACAGTAGTTGTAAAAATGACATATCTTGCAACCTGCTATTTTGAAAGACAAAACATGGAAAATGAAGGTTGATTTGATTTTAAGCACAACACAAAGTATATGAAAATTTTGGGAAATAATTTCGATTGCTTCAAGAAATAAAGAAATCGGGAAGCTCTGGAACGGCGGCGCGTGGGTTGGGAGTGGGTGGGGGAATAGTGTTTGGTTAGCTGTTGGCTGTCACCAGCTGTTAGTGTAATATGAGTAATTTATAGAATTATTTTATTATCCTCATAGTCAATTTCTCGATCCAGTGGTTATATTGTCACTATAATTTTTATTTGATAGATCGTATTTTAATTACAGTTAAGTACTTCAGTCTATGCCCATTATATTAGTTATTTACTTAACTTCTTTTCATCGAATTCCTACATTCAACATTTCATTAACTAATACGTCTCGTCCTTGATAATAATTTATATCTAAATATTTTGTTTACATACATGCTTTGAAATGAAGGAAAAAATATTTTTTACACTTTTTATTTATTTATTTATTTTCAAAATATAATGAAAAAATAAGTTGTTTTACGCATTTTCAACTACTTTTGGACATAAAATTGTTATTAAATATAAAATGTGTTAATTAATGGAAAGTTTGAGGATAAAAAACGATATAAAAAAGCTTAGGGATATAAATGTTATAATAAGTAAAGATTAAGAACCTTAAGTGCAATTTAAAATGTGTAGTAAGAAATAAAAATTGTGACGAGAATATGATTACCATTTCCCGAATTGGCATGCTTTCATGTTTATTTAGAAAGCCACATCTTTCTTTAATACTAATATTTATAAAAATTCCATCCATGAATGTTGGGATGTTTAATGGATTCGTGTCCATGCTCTTTTAATAAAATTAGTAATAAACACGTGCGTTGCACGTCTTATATATCGAATGAATGACGTGCGTAGTATTTTTGAAGTACTATTACTATTTATTTTTAAGTAGTTGAGATCATTGATATTGTTAAATGAAAAAATAAAATTGTAATACATATTTGAAGTTGGTGTTTTTTCGTTTTTTAAGCTGGGAAAGAACTTTTCGATTGTAACATTTGAAAATTACTTTCTTGAAATATTATAAAAATAATAAT
>CAIGRP010079356.1:0-10194 GCA_903798385.1 Fraxinus cuspidata
TTTGACAACAATTTGCCTAACACAAAACAAACCCAAATTTTTTGACTAAATCATCAATGAACAATAGAAAATAGTTTTACCGAATGAACTTGGTTTGATCGGCCCACATAAATCGGTATGAATAATCTCCAATGGTTTCTTTGCTCTTGAAGAAGATTATTTTGGAAAAGTGTCCATTGAAGTTTTACCGAAAAGACAACCTTCATAGAATTGATTCGGGTACTCAATATATGGCAACCCATTCACCATGTACTTCTTTACCAATAATCTCAAGCCACCAAAATTCAAATGTCCAGGTCTTAAATGCCACGTCCAAGATGAATCTTCCAAGCAAGACTTTAAATATTTAGCAACATCAGTTTGAAGGTTTAACATAAACATGCGATTTTTTGTGATAGGTACTTTAGCAATCAAATTTCCACGTTGATCTCCAATTGAAAGACTAGAATCATGTGTGGAAATAATATAGCCCTTTTCTAAAAGCTGTCCCAAACTTAAAATGTTACTTTTCATATCCGACACATAATAATGTTAAGCGAATCAGAATGTTACATTTCCGTCTACCACAATTTTTGTAGCATCATCAAGGGTAATATTTCCACTTATAGATTCATCAAGCGCCACAATCATTGATTTGCTACCACACATATGATTGCTTGCACCACTATCAAGATACCAAATATTTCTATCACGTTCTTCTTTAGCTTTGCATGCTAGAAGCAGGGTAGGCTCATTACTACTGCTTTCTTCTTCAGTATAGTTGACATTTTCTTCAACTTTATTTTTGCATTTTCAAGCGAAATGGCCAAACTTATGATGATTATAGCATTTCAATTTGGGTTTTATCATACCTTCTATCATCACTTTTCCTCCCATAAGACCTTGAATAGCCTCTTCTTCAATGGCCCCCCGATGAGTTTCACTATTAGCTGTCATTGTCATCTTTATTTTTCTTCTATCCATAATTTCCTCCTCTTACTCGACCTCATGATTTGCCATGTACACTGACTCGACCTCGACCTCGACCTCTTTGGCTTTCCTCTTGACTCTCTTCCTTTCCCTTCAATTGTAGCTTTGTTTGTAGAAATCTTTTTTTTTCTTCAAAAGTTTCTCTTCATGGACTTGTAAAGAACACACAAGTTGATCGACGATTATTATACTAAAATCTTTTGATTCTTCAATTGCCACAACAATGAAATTAATTTTTTTTTTTTTTTGTCCAAAAAATTAAGGATTTTTTCGACCACAATAGTATTACTCATTATTTCACCACATCTCTTCATTTCATTAACGACTTTTAAAATTTTTGCAACATAATCTGAAACTAACATGGGAATTTTCATATGCAAAGCTTCATACTCACCTCTCAATGTCTGAAGCCGAACTTTTTTGACTTGATCAGCACATTTAAAAGTATTTTCTAAAATCTTCTATCCCTGTTTAGCAGTGGTAGCATCATAAATCTTCTCAAATGTACTATCATCAATCGCTTGATGAATTATGGTGACAGCTATCTTATCCGTCTTTCTTGTATTGGACATTCCATCCCTTTTCCCTTGTATTAAGGAAGCTTCATTTTTCAGTTCCATATCCGGGTCAATGATCTCCCATACATCTTGTGAGCCAATTAAAGCCTTCATACGAACACACCATGTGCTGAAATTTTCTTTAGTGAGACGAGAAACTTGGAAAGGAACCAAATTGTTGTTGGCCATTTCTCAAAACAACAATTTCTATTAGAATTGAAGCTCTGATACCAACATGTTGAAAACTAGAGATAAGAAACAAATTTGTAGGAGGAAATAATATTTTGCTCAATTTCAAAACAAATTCTCTCTCTTTACAACTCTACTATGTGTTTTCAACTTCCCCACACTTCCAAACGCTTCATTCTGCGAGCTTTTTGTAGGTCTCAAATGACTTCTAGAATACCTCACATACATTCATCTCACATACACATTCACCTCATAAATTTACCCGATAAATTCAATACTTTGACTCATACATGTGTCTTATAAACATAAAAATTTGTGTGGTCTCAAGAAACTTTCAATATTATTAAATCATTTTTAATTTCCAATAGTAATTAGTAACCATTTTGGCAGGAGATCTGATCTAGTAAATATAGAGAGAAAGGGAAGAAGAAGATCCAAAGTTCCAAATGTTTTATTAAAATATGCTTAAGCATACATCAAATGCCATTTCAAAACTACAACTTTGTAATAAACTCTAATACAAGCAAGGATCATATATCTTTTTGTGTATCTTTGCCTGTAGGTATGAAAGGGATGCCAATAACTTCAGCCCATCTCCTCCTCCTTTTTGAACTTTGATAAACATTTTGGATATGCTCGGTTCGCTGAACATGACATAGAATGTGTCAATTGTAGAGTGATATGATATGATTCTCTCAAGCTTTGATTCCCATTTTCCAAGACATTGAAAACATTTTCCCCACTGGCAATTCCAGTCCTTTAACCTCTATCATCACACTCTTCATCATATCTTGATCACTATCTTCCAATTTCTCTGTATACTCTTGTTCTGCTGTGCTAAACTCCACTTTTGAGGCATTTGCAGCTGGATTTCCATCAACTTCAATTTCAAAACCACCCTGAATCCCATCCAAACCTAGTACTGTCACCTTCTCAATTATCCAACCTTTGTCTAAGGCGAATTTACTTTCCCGAACATCGGACCATACCTTCACCATTCCATTACTCACCGTTGCATAGAAATCAACATAGGTCGAATAGCCATTCCCGAGTTTCATCTCCGGGAGCTCATCATCATCCACGAAAAGATTTCCTTTGGCTTCTCCTACAGTAGCCGCCATTGGGAAGGTTATTATAAGAGAAAAAGGCGTCATTCTTGCTTCTTTAGAGATCAATCCTCCCTGCTGCATTGGAATTATGGTGTTTTGATACAAATGCACATTGATTACATTTAGAGGTGCATCCAGTGTGATGTAGTGTGCTTCTTTCGATACGATGACTTGTGTCATATCAAACAAATTGTACCAACTCCCTGGAGGAAATAGAGCATCGGTGTTGGTCTTCTTCTCCTCTAGCACTGGAGACACCATGAGACTGCTGCCTAGCAGAAATTGGGTGCTCAATCCATAACATTTTGTCTCATTTGTGAACTTAAAAAATAGTGGTCGAGCAATGGGTGCGCCACTAGTATGCGCCTCATAATTTAAAGTATACAGAAATGGAAGAAGCTTATATCTCATTCCTAAAGCATTTCTAGCAGACTCTGCCACTGTTTCCCATTGATAAAGCTCCTGCCGAGGGGAATAGAAGTTCGCGTGATCCCTTGAGAAAGGGTAAAACGCGCCCAACTCAATCCAACGGTTGCATAGCTCTTCGGTAGGAGCAGGATAGAATCCACATATATCTGAACCGACCATTGGAACCCCAAATATCCCGAAGTTCAGCATTGTGGAAATTGAGTACTTCAAATCGTCCCAAGTTCCTTTATTATCCCCTGTCCAGTGAGCAGCATAACGGCCCGAACCAACAAATGTAGAACGCGATAATATGAACGGACGCTTTCCCTCTAGCCCTTGAAGAGCCTCGTGAGTTGCAATAGCTTGAGAGAAACCATATATACTGTGTGCATCATACTCCAGTACTCCATTATAGTGAGATGCACTAGTGGCTATGGTTTTGTATCCTATAGGTGCTTGAATTCCTGATGCATTTATCTTGTAAGGTGGATCGTCCCATCTTGTTTTTGTTACGTTCTTGCAGTCGAGGCAGCAGTCCCAACCCGGGCCTGTTCCATTCGGACAGATCCTGCCCTCTGGTATAGTACACAAACCAGTACAAAAGTTGGACGCTTCATTCATGTCAATCCATAACCCATCCACAGGTACTAATTCATGGAAACGACGGATTTCATCACCCCACCATTCAACTGTTTTTGGGTTAAGGAAGTCAGGAAAGTTAACAGCACCAGGCCACACTTGTGCTAGATAGGGCTTACCTTCATACTTAATAAAGACATCGTTAGCTATGCCTCGCTGGTAGACGCCGTAACTAGTGTTAACACCAATTCCCGGGTCTATTATGACAATGTACTTCATGCCTTGGCCATGAATTTTCTCTAAGAATTCAAGTAGTTTCGGAAGAGGATAATTTGTGGGATTGAGGGTGAAATCTTTGTGTCCATCCATGTGATCATCATCATTCCAGATTACATCGAGTGGGATTTTGGCCTTCTTGTAGTTTTCCACTACATCTTCGACTACTGATAAATTATGGTATCCCCATCTGCATTGATGGAACCCTGTGGCATCATAAAACAGAAGAATTGTTGGTTTATTATTTTCGTTAAGACTGGAAGTCAAGCCAGATTAACAACTCCCAGCAGAGATCAATTAAATGTTCAAATCGTTTGAGATGAACTAAATTTGTCGATCCACCACATACCAAACAAGCTTCTAGTCATAACTAGGCAACAACGAAACTTTAATCCGAGCTCAGTCTCACTGGCTTCAATATATAGTAGAACTTATATGAGTTCTGATATTTGTAATGTACCAACCACTTGATACAAAATCCTAAACAGCATTGTTGGAATCAATATCTACTTTCTTGCCTTTTTGACTAAGAAAACATGAAAAATCCCCAATCCCAATTTTTGGTCTATGGATTTATTACTTTCAATTTTAAAGAGTTCATATTAAGGGTAAAAATTTAAATTTCTTGACAATAATCAATGTATAAATGTTTGAATTTTTTTCTCTTAATTTAGTGGGACAATCCTCATCAACATTGTCACTAAATCAGAATGATTGTTGGTCCAATGCTTTACCTAATTTGTAGTGGTCCAATTGGTACTTTCTATAAAATATCCACCAAGTTTATTACCTTTTGTCAATGGTAAAGCAGTACACCACCAAAAAGTCTAGATAGATATTTCAGTGAGATAAAACAAAAAAAGAAAAGAAAAATCAGTCAAAATATACTGCATAATTATTAGGCCCAAGTGGAAGAAACAAGAAAACAAATACCTTTGGACCACCCACGCCACCTCTAAATGGTCCTATATTTTTCAGTATTTACTGGGAATCAGAAATGTTTACAAAACACCAACAAGAGCATTTAGAATGATGATGTAAAATTAGGTGTAAATTTACATTTTCAAAATCACTTTTGCATTTTTATTTATATCCCGATTGATCCAAATCCAAATTCTGCTCCAAAGGGAAGACCTAAACTCACTTTTTGCTTCTTTACATCTTTTTTACATTTTCTTTCGAAATATGAAATTTGCATCTCTGTTTTTGGTCACTTTAGAGATTTAAATCTCTATTTTACACTGCCATTGAATACTCTAATTCTACTTTCTTTAACATAATGCATTCAAAGAAACTTAGCCCTATATATCCTTTTGGGATGTTCAATAAATTGAAATGCTATAGAGAATATCATTCCTAAAGTGACACACAAATCAAGAAATGGTCCAATTTTTAATCAATCATAGACCTACGCAGCCTTTCCGGACATTTGATAGGAACCATATAGAGAAGATTAGCGCTAACATAATGCTGAATGCATAAATCAAGAAACTGCCCAAATTTTAATCAATCACAGATCAACATCAAAAGGGAAAAAGCAAATCTTGTGATCAAAGCATCCAAGATGGATGTAACTATCATAGTATTTAATGTCATGTTTTTTTTATCTATATCTAATCATGTGATTGAAGAAGCTTACAAGTTGAACACGCTGACTCATGACAAGAAAAGATATTGTTCCATTTCATGGATTTGGGCATAAGCTCGATCATTTAGAATATATTTTTTTGTTTCATATTTATTTGTATGTATCTTATGGACTGATATTTGGCATTCTAGATACTGGTAAAAAAATGAGGAGGCACCTAACTTCATATTAAAATCTTGATTAGGTCATCTCATCATTTGTTCTATGATTGCTCATAACCTTAAGAGATAATTGTAGCAAAAGCTCCAATCTTTGAAACACTAACAGATTTTTTTGCAAACATTTGATTTGTTGCAACCGTCACCCTTAACCTTTCGAAATATTGCAAATAAAGCTCTTTTGAACAATTTTTATCCACAATTATGTAGTCGATCAAAAATTTAACTTTCACTACATTTTTAATGTTTTAAAAAGGGGTAAAAGAGTAACTTTCCATTTATCACATTAAATAATTAAATTAAAAAAAATAAACACATACACACACAATTGTCTTCTTCCTCTCAACCCTCACCTACCCCCACACCCACCTCAAACCCAAAATCCACACCAACCACTGCCACCTCCACCTTCACCTCCTACCAACCGACAGAACAACATCGCGTTGGAAGCGTAAAAACTCAGCAAAGAAGATGAAGAAATGGGAACTCTATGAAGGGAGAAGGAAATCAATGAAAATTTATTGCTCGAAAAAGGGCAGAGAATTAGAGAACTTATGAATACAAGAAAAAGATTTGATGTTTTTCAATTCAAATTCAAATTCTTCGGACAATTCAGGAGCACTTTCTTCATCTGATTCATAGTTTTTTGGGGGTTCAAATTCAACGAAGTCAAAAATTTCTCTTTTTCTGCACCTTAGCTTAAGCTTGTAAGAACAAGTGCAGGAGTTGAAAATCATTTATTTTATAACCAAAATGAGGAGTCTCTGCCAAAAAAGTAGGAAAATAAATCGGATGACAATTTGATCAAATTGAATCTAGGGTCATGAAGATTTATGCCAATTTAAACAAGGTGAAACAACCTATCTTCCCTAAAGCCTACCTTATAAATTTTATCAACTCCCTATTTGCAAATTCGAAGAGAACAAATAAATTAAATCAAATGGAGACTTTGAGGTGGAGGTGGGGGTGGGTGAGGGGTGAGAGGAAGAAGACAATTGTGCGTGTATGTGTCTTTTTTTTTTATTTCTTATTTTTTAATTTAATTAGTTATTGTGATAAAAGGAAAGTTACTCTTATTCCCCTTTTTAAAATATTAAAAATGTGGTCAAAATTAAATTTCTGGTCAACTGACAGAATTGTGGATGGAAACTGTCTTAAGTGCTTTCTTCACCAGCAACGTTTGAAAATGTAACGATTGCAACAAATCAAGAATTTGAAAAAGCATGCTAGTGTTTCAAAAATTTTGGGCTTTACTGCAATTATCCCTAACCTTAATTATCAATTTTGAGTTTCACCTAACAATATAAAGTATTACGGGTCAACCTTGTAAAAATCACACCTCAAGCTTCAATATGGTATTTAGATTTTCGAAAAGCTCAAACAACCATTTGGAATTGAAGATTGTTGTTTTCAAACGAGCCACAATCTATTGAGAACATATTAAAGTTAAATCAAATATTGACTAAGTATAAAAATAATAATTAACATATATGAGCTTGAAATGTTATTCTCTTCAAGGTTGTCATTTTAAGATAAAATCTCAAATATTAATGAGAATTCAAAATATCTTTCCACGTGTTCAGTATGCTCGAAAGGAGACTACAATTGACAAATTTTGTTCCTATCCCGTCATTTTATCCCATCTAACATGTCAATTATGCCCATCATACCTTAAGCAATAGCAGTAGGAGAAAGAGGGTCAGAGACTTACCAAGAGACCAGTAGGGCATTGGAGCTGGCCTGCCGATGAGTTGAGTGTACTGATCAACAACATCAAGAGGTGTGGGACCCGAAAAGAAGTAAAAGTCAAAAACACCGCCAATCACTTTATATGTCAAAGAATTCCCTCTGTAAAACACATCCATCCCATTGCTATTCAACAGTAAAACTCCATGTGTAGAGGATTCTCCACCAATATTCCTCAGGTCCATGTACACCGGGTGGGACCCATATAAATCAGCATTAAGATTAATGGCTGACAAGTCAGTAGTGTACAAAGTGTAAGGATCATTAGGGTACAGTTTAATCCCATGGGGCTGTGTGTTTTCTCCCAGACCATATAGTGAAGCATCTTTAGGCAACTTTGTTGAAATCTCAAGATACTGATCCTTAAACACCAATTCACTATAAGGGTCTGATTCATCTGATCTTGAATCAAAAAGGGTTTGGCCGTTTGATTTTCTTTTCACAGAAAAAGTAAAAGGATCTGTGGTGTAGAGGAATATTAACTCACTCCCTGCATATTCTGAAGGTGTTAGTGTATATGTATATGCATCCTTTCTTGACCTACCAATTGTTTGTTTAAGTGCTGGAGGCTTTTCTCTTGGCAAAAGATTGTACGGAACCTCCCATCTTTGCTTTTCAGCATCAGTAATATGAACTCTTAAACGGTTATCTGTTTCGTGCCTGAAAAACATCGAAACTAGAAGTTAGCTCGGTCAGAGCAAGCTGCCATTGGACGTTCAGAAAAAGTCTATAAACAACAAGAATCATGCTACACGAGTCTGCCACGTAGTTTGACAGAATGTCAACTGACAATGTTGCATTTGACAGTTCAAATTTTTTTTTTTTGAATAAAACTAAATGTACATAAATTAATTTTACGGAATTTTTACCTACCTCACATTGGTGAACCCCACGCCAAACCCATGATAATAAAAAATGGCCAAAAAAATTCCCCCCACCCACCCCCCCCCCTATTGTGATAATAAAAAATGGCCAAAAAAATCCCACCCACCCCCCCGTATTGTGAGGTAATGGTGGGGGTTCACCCCCACCCTGTACCCCAAGCTCTTTTTTTTAATCCAACAATCACCTGGCATTCTGACAGTCTGCCTGGTAAACCACTTAACTCAAAAAACCAAAAACTACTAACATGAACATGAACGGTCTGAACAAATCTGGTGGGCTATATCAATATGGATAAATTTTGTTTATTGCCCACTAACATGAACGGTCTGAAAAAACGTGTATTAGTAGGGGCAGTAGAACTAGAAAATTATGATGGATGTGCTTATTATATATATGGGCTGGAGACTAGGGAGCTACCTCTTAGCTCCGCCACTTAGAATCCAGTAAAACTTACTTAACATAGAGCTGCAAGAGCGGAATATCAGCACCATAGACATTATTTTTCTGCTTGATTTGGAGGTGGCCAACAAGGCAACCATCAGGAGACTCATCCACAGAGATCAAACGGTAGCCATTGCCAATTTTGGTGGTGGAGGCTAAATCAACTCTAGCTAAACACAGAATCAACAACAGTAGAGAAAATCTGTGAAAAGAAGAAAAGGAAAGGGAAAAAGAAAAATTGAAGAACATGATAATATTATCAAGGGGAAAATGAAGAACGAGACAATTGGGTACTGAGTTTTAGGGGTTTGGTACATAATGGCAGAGAGGGCACGAAGGCATAGAAGTCATGTGAACTTGAAATTATCACTTGCATTAACATGTGACTAATTTTGGGTCCCACTATTGGGTCCACTTTTTGGTTCCTATAGTATGTCTTGTTCATGCCGGTAACAAAGGATATTTTCTTGAAAATATGCTATTTGTACATAATAGGGTGTTCATAACGGTGTCCACCCCCTTACATGAGAGGATCCACTTCGGATATATTATATTTTATTCGAAGTGGGTCCCCCTCCATATGAGATGGTGAACACCGTTATGAATACCGAATTATGTACGTGTAGCATTACTCATTTTCTCGATGGCATAGGTTTGTGTTAGGGATAATAATAGTTGTACACGGCCCTGTACAAGTAGTATGATTGTTGTGTTAGTGTCTCTTGCAAAGCTAATATTTATTGGACATGCATTCATATCTAAGCATGCTTACTATGAAATTTGTTAGTCATGTTAGTTGTAGCCAGTTGGTTTTAATTTTTTAAAATAAATTTTCTTCAAACTCATTTTTAATCACATATTTTATGAAATTTGTAATTTTTATCAATTTTTTAATCACACATTTCATTAACTTTTATCAAAATTTGTTGGAATTAATTTCTATTTATTGATTTAATTGGGTGAGAAATCATTAAATATGTTATTTAATGATATGAGCCATTGCAATTAATTTGGGTGAATTGGAAAAGTCTCCAATATACACTCATAAGTTGATAAGCTCATTTTAAGTGTCTTATATATGGTAAGGAATTCCACATCGAAAGTTTACAAGAAAAGAGACTTGTTTATATAGTGGGATGTGTGAATAAGTTATAATTTAATAAGTGACTTACACCTTAGCTAACTTTGGCTAGCCTTTGGCTAGTCAAAGGCTAGCAAACTAGCCACTA
>CAIGRP010079357.1:0-16707 GCA_903798385.1 Fraxinus cuspidata
AAAGGTGGAAATTTTGAAAAGTTGGAAAACATTTTCCCGGGAAAATTTTGCCCATCAAACACTGTAAAAGATGGAAAATGAAAAAAATCCATGGAAAATAAACCCTATCAAACGGGGCCTAATGTCAATTATTTCTCCTCTTTCTCCTTTGCTATTATTTTTCAATTTTGAAGTAGTTGGTAATTTGGACATCCACAATAATTGTCATTTTGAGCTGAATGCATAGTTCTTTTCATGGGCACATTTGTCTCGAGATATTCTTGTTACAGCTCAAGGTTACTAGTACGAGTAACTGTGAAGAAACTTTGTGGACCTTGATTTCTTAAAATTAATAGTTTTAGGCAATTCCTAGTGGGATTTGTCTTGCAAGTGACAAATGGGGAAAATGCAATCGTCTCAAAATTTGATTATGATCTCTGCTTTTAGAAAATGAATGATTATAATTGCTTTTCAAAAAAAAGAAAGAAAGAAAAAAAAAGCAATGTCTATCAACTATGACAGCACGCATTGTCTCCCTTGGAGCTATCAATCGCTTTCTTTCACATGCCTTTTTTAGCTCTTTTTTCCATTTTTTTTATAATATTCTTTTCATAGTATTTTATTGAATTTCTCAGGTGAATTGTTTTGCGAACTGGTGTGTCGCGTTATCATGAATATAACTACTTATTGAGTATTAAACTATAATATGATTGATATTTTTTTTTTCTTTTAATAACACCGTGGGGACAATAAATGATATTTGACCCCACACCATGTGCATCGACTAGCCATGCAACCAAACTCTTGCCTAATACTTGTACGACGGAGAGATCCTCATAGAGGCATAGCTAAAATTCGATCACTAGTTGAGCAAAAATGGTCAACTCAAAAGGGTCAAAATATGAGAGAAAAATTATCTTTAATAAATTAGTCCATCTTTGGTGTAATTTAAATACTGAATTAAAATTTAGTTCAAATTTAATAATTAATTTTAATTATATATTTCGTAGGATCAACAGTTTGTCAATCATACAATTATTAATTTATATCAAAATATATTAAAAATCTGATTTTTAGTTAAACGGACTTAAAGTAGATATATAAAGATAAACCTTTTCAAGAAAGAAACTCTACGTCAATTCATTTTTGCTCCTAATATATTGTAAATTGACTAATAATCAACCTTACAGTTATCTAAAATGAATATTAATTTGTCATGAAAAGGAATACGAAGCTTATTTTCAAGTAATCATAATTAGACATAAATCGGGTGGCAATAGCATCGAGAAAAGCAGCTTTCCAGGTAAGCCGGCATGTCATATGAGATGATCACAGCATATATAGACTGTTGCGTATGATATAATTCTAATTAACATTAACCACTGCCAACAAATCCTGTCTCTTCACTTTCGCCGGCGGGACAGCTCTCATCTGGCCGGGAAAATATGGACGAGTCATGGAGAATGAGGATGGGAATGCCCACTAAATCAACTGAAACAGCTACGTTCAAATCCAACCTCCTTCGCCGGCGATCCACCGAGGAAACCTCTCACAGTAGAAATCCCAACTCCGACAGCACCCTTTTGGACCCTGAAGACTTTAACGACGTTTTTGGTGGTCCTCCTCGTACTATTCTTTCTCGCCAGTTCTCCAGTGGCACTGGATTTTCAAGATCATTTTCATCGACGGGTTTCTTCTACGAGGAGATTTTCCGACAGCCGGAGAGAGTCGGTTCGGTATCGGGAAGGAGTGGACGAAACTTGCCGGAGTTTAGGATTCCGTCGAATAGGGGAGGGCAGCAGAGGAGGAGTGAGTTTTATAATGATATTTTTGGTTGGAAAGATGAAAAGGTGGTGAGGTCAAGGACAAGATCAAAGACAAGCTCTTCTTCGGTGTTGAGTTCCGAGGATCTCAGCCCTCTCCGGCCGACGGTCTGCGTCAACAGTGACAACGATGTCTCTTTCTTTGCTTCCAAGCTCAGGTGAAATAGCTCAAAACATATCGCTTAGACAAAGTAGTTTAATTGTAAAATTAGAGGAATGAAGATACCAGGTTCAAATATCACCGCCACCATAACTATTTTTCACGGGCTTAGCAATTCATAAAAAATTAAGGTGGCACTTAGCTTCGTCTTTTAGATGAGTTGATCACTGGCAACACATATTTAGCTGTATTTATTGAATTTGTAGAGACTGACGAGGGTGTACTCACAACTCTATACTTGTTAGGGTAGTGCTATGACCAATTGAACTGTAGCAAATTAGGCGTTCCACCTAAAATTTCTTACAATGTTTTCACATTCATATACTCATGTTTAAGATTTATTTAGATTTTTAATGTGGATGATGTGCTTGACTTTCAGGCCAATAAATGTTGGATCGAGATGGACTTCAAGAAAGGTGCCTGAACATTACCAAAGACAAAAGAGTGTGCCAATATTTGCAGGCAATCAGTCAATGTACAGTACTGAAGATGACTACAATGAGAACCTTACAAGTTCCCCTATTGGATTTTGTGAAAAAAATCCTTCCCCCGAGACTATTAATCTTGAACCAATATGGAACACAAGCATTAGACTGTCTACTGAGAATACAGAACTCAATTCACCATCATCCACGGTCTCTTCAGTTTGTGAAGAGCCACAGGATAAATTGAACAATATGTTCCAGCAACACGGGACAGAACAAGAGGGGGATGAAGATACGAGGTCTTATGTTATCGAGATCAACTCTGATCATTGGGAAGGAACGAGTGAAGCAATTGGCGTAGACGAAGCAATTGCATGGGCGAAGGAGAGTTTTCGGACACAATGTTTGGAGAATAATTCGAGCACACAAGAACAAGTGAAAGAATCCCTTGCAGAAGGTTTGAGTTTCTCTAGCCAATTGATTAAAATGATTGTGTATTGTTGAACTGCCTAGTCTAAAAGCTCGAATTTGACATCAAAACAGGCAAATGTCCTGGCTCAAGTATTTGTTTCCACACACTATTTTACTAATTGTACATGTGTGAGACCTTTAACCAAAAAGAATAAGTTCATCCCAAGCATGTTGGGACAAAATTCAAATAGACAAATTTAAACCCTCTATATAAACTTAACTTGAGCTTTTAGATGAAATGACTCGACATGTATATCATGTCTTGTATGTGGTGATAATTACATCTTTTTCATGTTTGTTTGAACTCTTGCAGAAATTCTAGAGGAGCCTCGACTAGAAGAGGAGCAAATGGATGGTCATGGATCAACACAAGGGCTACCGGTAATTGTTGATTTTACTAGAGATCGAAAATATATTATGACATGCTAAAAATATTATATGAAACTGAAAAAACAGTGAATATACGTCTTAATTGTAAGCTTCCAACAGATTTAATGTCTATGGTACCATTCTCTGTAGGATGAAAGAATTTTAAGTTGAATGGTGTTATGTTTCACGAATATAATCAATAAAAGAAGCACGAAAGCGTCAAAATTATCATTATCTTGTGATTACGAGTAAGAAAGAACATCATCCACAAAGATTACCAGTGGTTATTTTTGAGTGTCGGTTCTTGAAAGTTGTTGGGAGTCGGAAAATGCTTTTTCAGGTCTTGATTTGTAGCATCCTATTGTGTTCAAATTGGGGAGAAGGTCCATCAGATTATTCATTCATGATGTGTTTGGTACACTAGTTATTGAGCTTTTGATCAATTTCATAATTTGCAACAGGTAGAGATGGAAGCGCAACTAGTGAATGAAAACATTAGGCTGTGGTCGACTGGCAAGGAAGCTGAAATCCGGTTGCTGCTTTCTACGCTGCATCATGTTAGATTGATCTACAGTCTCAAAATTATTATCAGTATTGCTTATCATATACAAGTTAGCTGAAAAACTGCTCTTACCCAATTCAGATTCTATGGCCTGAAAGTGGTTGGCTCGCTATTCCTCTATCGAATCTAATCAAAAGTTCTCAAGTGAAGAAAGCATATCAGAGAGCACAGTTATGTCTACACCCGGACAAGCTGCAACAGAGGGGAGCCACAGGCCCACAAAAATACATAGCAGAGAAGGCGTTTTCAGTTCTTCAGGTTAGTTCATTCGTTTTTACTTATGCAACTTATAAATCTTCATATACTCCCACAAAAATGGAACAAATGGAAATGAAATTTTAGCACTCTCTGAGGGAAAAATATGAAATTCTTCAACTTTTTTGCTGCATCGTTATAGGATGCTTGGGCAATATTTGTCTCCCAAGATTTGCCATCGTTGAAGAATTTTTGATGATCGAGGCAAGTTCCTGCTGGTACGGACTACACTAGACCGTGTGATTAGTATTGTTTAGTTTGAATTTGAATATGCGTTACGCAATTAGTTTGTATAATTATCAGTTTTTTCACTTCCCCAGCACTTCTTATATATTTCTTGAAGTAAGTAATACTCTTCACGTCTTCGTTATAAATTTTCCTTTTGATTCGGTTCATATTAATTATATTGTTAAGTAAATATTATACCCTTCATTTCTTTGATATAAATTTTCTTTTTGATTCGGTTCATATTGTCAAGTACTTCAAAATTTATCAATGAGACTTGGTTCAAATGAGAGGGTATTGACGTGTTCAGTATGTTGAACTAGATACTACAGTCGGATTCAAGTTCTACACTCCTATATATAATTTTCTTCATCAGCACACAGAGACCGACCCAGTATGGTTCACACCATGCTATATAAATTTATTCAGCACGACGGGGTATAGAGAGTAGCAAGTGCAAATTTCCCAAAAAGCTGAGCCTGCTCAACTCTCCCAAATGAAGAAGAAAAGATAATTGTCCAAAAACTAATGCAGCTTCCAATCACTTACCATGACATGCTCAAGGATGGGTAGATCGAGTCATCGTCTACTACCATGCAAAATGGCGGTACTTATTCTACGTGAGTTCCCATTAATTGATTACATGCAAAATAGCATTCCTATGCATAATTATTAACAGCTGAAGAAATAATGAACTAAATTAGGGAATGTTCTCCCCTTGATACAGAAACATGCCTGAAGAAACGAACAAATTTTCCTAGCCGTTCAAGTTTGAACCTGGGATCTAGCCATATATCTTCACTTTGTTCTAGTGATAACTCTTTGCGTTAATTCTACAAGTGCCCGCCTTGATATTTGAACATCCTCGTCATCATTTCGAGGAAGGGAATCAATTACAGCAGAAGCAAGATTAGCATGCTTTCTTGCTAGGTCCCTTGTTCTCTGTATTCCGCGACTTTTACCAAGGTATTCCAGAGCCTGTAGTTTCAGTTGTTAAATCAGTTTTATCCCTTCAACTATGCAAAGAGAGGATCAACTAGCCCAAAGAAAAACAAATGAGTTCGTCTAAAACACGAAAAATCATTTTCCACAAAGAAAGAATGTAAACTTTTCTGCGACTTTTTCCAAGATACCAAAGCCTGTAGTTTCAGTTACACCAGTTTTATCCCTAAACTATACAAAGAGGATCAACGAACCAAAGGCTTTGATTAAAGAAACAGAGTTGTCTAAAACATGAAAAATCATTTTCCTGAAAGAAAGAAGAAAATGAAAACTAAGAGCAGAGTCACATTAGATTCCTCTAAGCAAAACATAAATTACACAGTCGAGGAATCATTTCCTTGCTCATCTGACGGGCTATATTGTCCCCTAAACAGATTTTTGTTAATGCATTTCATGTTTTTTGTCCATCACTTTGAGAAAATTTTCCCCAAATCAACTGGTTTAATAGTATAGAAAAAACCAAAAAATAAAATAAAATGTCTCTTAACTAGAGAGAGAGAGTACCGAAGCAGCTTTTGTAAAATCTGTATGTCTAAAGTTTGCAGAAATCTTACAAGATCCACGTTTACAGGATTGTCAAATCCTTGATCGATAACAGCTCTCAGCTCAGGAAACTCCTCCATAGCAAACAATATTGGAGCAGTAATAATCCCCTGAAATTCATTGATTCTCAGTATGTTATTTCTCAAATCAGGAGGGAATATTAAGCAGGTAATGGCATTATATTATCAGTAATTAGATATCATCATAAGTTTAACAGTTACTCGCAGTTCCACATGTGAAAAATAGCATCATAAACCAAAAGCATCCGGTTCTCTTAAAAACTGGAGGGTAATCCAGGGATTTAGAATCAATTCACATTACCGAAAACAAAGGAAGGAGAAAAAATTGCTTTGGTATTAAGAGACTATGGGAACCCAAAGTCAGAGACGTACTTCATATATTAACACTCATAATATAAATTCCATGATATAGTGCAACAAAATGGATCAACACAAGGAGATGAATTTTTCATTAGCAAGTTTCTGAAATCTAAAGATTTGATCCTTCCAATAATTTACCCTAATCCAACTTTTTTGTGATGCTGCCAAAAGGAGTTAAAGGCTAATCTCTTTCCAGACACGTCTGCATAGAATGAGTTAAGCAAGTACAAACATGCCCACAATGATTACAGAGATTGCCATCCATCAATTATATAATAAATTTGATCATATCAGGATTCTATCAAATCAATTCAAAACAGAGAAAGAGTACGTGGCGAATGTCAGACAAGGAGCCCTTTCCAAGGGAAGTTGATGTGCCAGTGAAGTCAAGAACGTCATCTATTAGTTGATATGCCAACCCCTGCACAGACACTCACAGGACAATTGATCAATTGAATTATTGAGCTAATTGCTATACAAGAGATGCTTAGAAAAGAACACGGACCAAATTTTTTCCATACTCAAAGGCCATTATTGAAACTTCTGTTGTTTGGCCAGCAAGAAGGGCAATTGCTTTGCAGCTATTTGAAATCAATGATGCAGTCTTGTAGTATGTCTTCTGCATGTAGTATTCCATGCTGCAACAAGAAACAATTATATGCTTAAAGAAGCAAGATTCCTAATGGCTAATGTAAGTGGAAACCTCCTCAAATAACCTATGGCCATCACAAAAGTTCACTACTTTCGTAAACAGTAACACGTTTTCTTGTGCCTATTGCAAGCAGTAGTCAACCACCCAACATCATTAATGAACTATTGTAGTCATAACCATTAACTTCACTTATTTTTCATCCTTATTATTTTTACAAGTTTCAAAAACTAATGTGAACAAGTGCAGTGCCACTTGCCTTCAACTCAGTGTCTGACTTACAGGATGGTTGGAAACATCTCCCTTCAGGAATTGTCATAATTCCAAACTATCTTTCATTATTAACACCTTAGCAGCTCAGTGAAGAAAATATACGAGTGTTTAACTTATGAATTTCTATCCGTTATCTTCAATCAAAAGTTAGTGCCAGTGATACCATCACGAAGCAGCACACCTGCAACGTTGATCAGATGTAGTGGACATTTGCATGGTCTCGCCTGTTACAAGATGCTCAACGACTGTTGCCAAGAGGGATACAACCTGTAAAGACAAAACAGAACATAAAAACAAATGAAAGTTAAGAGGATAGAAAGTTGCTTTAGAGCCTGCACATAGTGTCGTTGGCCACAACTAGAGTCTGTGACTCATAGATATAGCTAATAACTGATCAGAAGATATGGAGGGATACTCTAGCATCAATCTGTTATGAGAAAGCACATTTGGTATTAACATAATGCCTTGGGTATGGAATGAATCCCATAAAAAGGGAGGAAAGGGACAGAATACCTCGGTGTTCTTTAATGAGGCAAGTGCAACACAAGCTCTAGAAAGCAGGAAATCACCGGCCAATACAGCTAACTGCAGTGTTCAACAATAAAAGTAAAGTGTATCATAACTTATTCAGAAAGCAGTTATCAGAATGAACCATCAAAGGTTACAAATCAATTATAGCCAGTATAAACAGCTGAACCGAAGATCAAAACACTAGGAAATCTATCTGTAAAAGCTAGGTTTTTAATTTCCTTTTAGCTTCCAATTTCTTTCGAGACTTCCATTTCATTCTAATTTCTCATATTGGTCCTTTTGTGTGGAAAGGGGAGGCGAGATGTTTAGGAAACTTAACTTAGTAAACCAACAAAACTTCATCTAGGACTGTATCATCTAAAAGAACTTGTGGCAGAGATCGGCAAGAACCACTGTGCTTTTTCCGTCTAAAATAGGTTTGGACAGAAGGATCAGGAAATGTATCCATCAATATGAGACTCATACCCCATAGAGCACATCGAGTTAAGAACAATAATAAATACACAAGGGGCTCAGCAAATGGCCTGCTAGAAAGCATTTAGTTTACCAAACTCCTCGGAATGTATAATCAGACTCAACTCATGGGATATTGGGATAACCATGAGGGATTTTTAGTGAATACAAGCATTCCTCCCACTCAGGTTATCTCCAACAGCTGCTGCTAAATGATTGCTCTGAAGGTAGTTATTAGCATTCCCACACATGCCTAAACCTAACAATATTTGATGTTAGTAATGGGCCTCATTTTTGAAATTACAGCAAGTTCAATTGTTTCTTAAGAAATTTCTAGAAAGGCTTTATGATGGAAAATTTCTAACTAGTCAATATTTTTTTGGCCAAATGAAATTTGTCTCCCACCAAAATTTTTATTATACCCCTGTTTAGTAGAGATTAAAATTAAATTTTTAGTTGATTTTGATAAAAGTTAATAGAATGTATGGTTGAAAAAATGTGGGTCCTATGAAATGTGCGATTAAAATTAATTGTTGACTTAGACTTAGATTTTAATCAAATTTTTTAGTAATACCACACGGGCTACATATGGCTATTCAGTCTTGCAAAATGACTGTAGCACTTCTAATGAAAATGTCGTCTAGGCAATCTAGGTTAGGTTGACAAAGAAGACTAGAATGTCTAAATTGACTAAAAGATATCATGACTTTGTGGCTTTGCCTAGTATGACAAGAATGCTTAAATGGTGCGAATGGACTAGAAAGTCTTGTCAACTGTGCTTAGGTTGAGGAAAAATCTTACGGTTTGAAATCGTGCAACAACGAAGGGGTGAACTTAGTAACACATTTGAAGAGAAGCGTATTAAAAAATAAAAAATGGATAATATTTACAAAGCCAAAAGTAGTGGGCAAAATTCATTTTCTTACTATAAAAGTGTCCTACGGGGGAATTTCCTCTTTAAGAAAAATGATAAAGTTTACAACATTAAAGAAAGAGGAAGACCACACATACCTCATAAAAAAAAAAGAAAAAAAGAAAGAAAGAAAACAACCAAAAATGATAGTGGACCATAACATAGAAATAGAATATAAAGCAGAAGAACATTCCATTATCATGAATTCATAATTCGCAAACGTGAAAGATAAATAAAACAGATGTTGCAATGTTACGAATGGTCAAATTAAACTTTTCCAATTTTCCTTTTTCTTCCTTAATATTTATTAAAACTAAGAACCAAATACCTTATTTCCCATCATGAAGTTCAACGAACCAATCCCACGCCTCGTATCAGCATCATCCAACACGTCATCATGAAGGAGGCTGGCAACCTACCAAATAGAGAAGATGATAATAATTGTTCATTGTTGCCCTAAATCAGTAAGCATTTTTTTCTCTCCTAAGACAGTCAAGCACTAGAGTCATGGCACCTTCAGAAGGGAAATTGAGAGATTTTGAAACTGTTCAGTTCCCTAGGAAGTCGTAGAACACTATTGGACAAAATTAGTCTTTTATTGGGCTTTTCCATTTTTGTGCAGAACATTCTATGAAAAACAAAAGCCAATGAAAATCAAGGTAAAAGAGAAGTTACCATATGGAAAGAGTTATAAGTAAACAAGTGTAAGAAGGTGAATTTAAACATTCCTACACGAGTATTTCGGGATGTAGCCCCATATTCTACCGAATTCAAAGAAACCACACAACTTTTTTTTCTATTTCCTCATGACCTTTAAAAAGGTCAATTTCCACCATCTGCCAATGCAATCATACTAATTTATTGGTGATTCAGCTCTAAACATAGAAAAGGTTAAAATCCAAAAAGTTATTAAGTGCTAGACTTTTTGAATGCTGTCATTACAACATGCATCGCCTTTGGGATGCTAGACACCGTCCAAAAGATATTTAGGTAATACCCTGTAATTCAAATCCTGCAGTCCACCATGAATCCCAAAGTTGGGTTGATGGAAAGTGTATATTCAAATCCTGTCAATATATTATCTTACTAACTCTCCATGCTCAAGTACATTGGGGTTGCNTTTTTTTTTTTTTTTTGTTGTGTGTGGGGTGGGGGGGCGGTGGAGGGATGGGATGGGCCAAGAGACTAACATGGATCATCTCTGTTATCTCAGCTACACATTGTTGTCTTGTGCGTAATTCCACTGACGAAGTATGAACAGTAGCATCAGGAGGTAGTCTGGACATTGGTAAATTTAAAGCTGTTGCCATTAATAACAAAACCTGCAAGGTACATTAGTTAGATTAACAATTCATGGAAGTAGGACAGCCACCAATGCAGAAAGTATATAAAAAGTTCATCTAACTCGCTGTTAAGATAAATATAACAGTACATGAGATTAAGATTATCCTCTTGCCAACCAATAATCAAAGTTACCACTATGGTTCTACCCATAACATTCTTACTGCTCTAGACAAATTCAGTGATAACACATTACCCTTTCCCAGTAATAGTTCTCTATTTTCACAAGATATTAGTAATGGCAATAAAAATTGCATAATAAAACCATTAAGATTATCGTAGGATCATGGTGCTTGACCCCCCAAATTGAAATGAAGATGTTACCGTGGGCCGAAATCTTTTTCCTTCCACTCCCATTTTAAAGAAGTACTCAGCAGCAGAGGCAAGTTTTGGAACCTAAAAGAGATTGAAAGTGGTGCTACTTTACAATATCACAACCAATTGTCAACCAAATCAAATACACATGAATGTCAAATACCTCCGCAACTACCATGGACCTTAACCTATTTGCAAGAATCGATAATTCATCAGCAACAAGAGAAAATGGATCTAGTTGCTCCTGCGAGATAAAAAATATAATAAAATTGTTAAAGTGAATTAATTCATATATTTTCCATGTCTTTACAGACCCCAAACATACAATCCAGCAACAAAATGTGAAAGGTATCAGAGGAAACACTAAGAAATGCAGTGTCATCTTGTGCTATTGTATCCTGAATCACTGTATTAACAAAGGACAATAAGCAACTCAAAAAAATTGGCTATCACAAAGTAAGCAAGAAGATTAAGAATTAATCCAACCTCTACAGAGCTGCTCTGATGATGAGCTTGTTTCCCAATACCACTAAGGGCACTTGAAACCCAGGAATAAATAACTCTGCAACCCAAAACCTACTAATCACCAGCAACAATAACAAATATACTATAAACAATCACAATTTATGAATGGCCGATAAATGTCACCAACTCAAGTTATCAGAAAAAAAGGAAATCAAGATTAAGAAAAAAAGACACTACAGTAAGATGGGAATGGTAGAGTGGAAGAATAATATCTTATGACTTGAGGAAAAGAAAAATAGACAATAGGTGAAAACGAGAAAAACAGCCAGAGTTGCAAAATATTCATCATGCAATATCACCTGCTAAAAGCCTAAAACAAAACCAAACCCAAGCGAGCACTAGTTACTACTGCATGAATTAAAAATCTCTCCAAGATCTTTTATGCCCACCAACATGAAATTCATGCCTTCCAATATTTGCCACTATACAGTTGTACTAAGCATTACAAAATTACTCGCCCTTCATCTTTCTATCTTTCCAATGATTTTAGCCTCGGCAACACTTTTTAAGAACAAAAGAGAAATCAGCTCAAAATGATCTGGTAAACATTTGTTCCAATACCCAACTTTTAACTCAATACACGCTCTCTAATCTACTTTAGCTACCAAACATCACAATTACAGAAATCCACAAACTTCTCCACCTCCCTGTACCGCACGTCACCTCTAGAAACACCTTATCAAGAACACATTACTAAACGGCCTACATAAAATCTCCATCAAGATAACAGCATCACCAGCATAAAAAGCTGCAAACTTTATGCAGTAAATTATTGAGCTACACTCCGGTAAACTAATTTAGCTCCGACAACAAAGCAGTCTCTCCACTATAAACCCATCAGGTTATCACAATGTACAAATTAACTTCAACAGCTAGAAACACAACTTTCCAAACAATACCTAAACTTAAAAACACCAATCACAGAAAACACAAACCGAACAAGTAATTCACCTGATCAGAAGAGTGAATGGGGGCAGGAAAGTGATTGGTGTGGCGTAGAAATTGATGTCCATTGTAACACAAGATCCATCGACTCCGGCTGTAGCCCGACCTCGCTACCCGGGTCAATCCCCTTGCAAATAACATCTCCTGAATCCCAATATATGTATTCGAGTTCTGTGTCTATCCGTGTAAGTAATTAATTCAGAGATATTTTTTTGTGGAGATGGAATCCCTGGGTCGAAGGAAAGAGGACGAAAAGCAAGAAGCAATGACGAAAATAGCCGACGTTAATAGTGTTTTTGCAAACAAAATTATTATGCAATTCAAAGAGGGCGGCGACTCGGACTCACTGAGTCACTCTTTCTAGCATGTGTTAATTAATGGTGCTATGTGGTTTGGCTTTGGCCGTGTATTCAAAATATAATTGAGCCACTACCGAAATATGTTTAATTTAGGAAATATTGTAAGGCACTTGTTCTCTCACTTTATCTACCAATTTAAATTAATTGTTGTTTTACATGAGTAAGTGATTACAAGGTTTGAACAAAAACTTGTCTACTTCGTGCTACATTAAACTACATCGTGACATTTAGTGCATGTTTTAAAACAAAAAACATTTTGAGATTCCACTGTGGTTCAAAATGTAGAATTGAAAATGAAGTTTGATCATCCAAAAATCTAAAACTTTACAAAATAATCTCTTGTATTATCTACATTTTGTCTTGTGAATCAAAATTATGTTGAAATGGCAATTATAAAGTGATAGTTGATAAGTGAGCTTCACAGTCTTATCCATGCTATTAAACTTGATAAATAATTGTTAAAATTGAGCAAGTTTTACATAATTTAGTTTAAATATTGTCATTGTAGATAAAATTCGGACTCGGATTTAACTAGCACAAAAAATGATGATTTTGAGTCTAATTAGAGTTGGTTCAACAATTGAAGACTAATCGAATTGTACGGGGAAATTCAAGAGTTTTGAGAGTGAAATCCAACATTTAAAAAGTTGGGCTGCTGAATTGCATACTTTTAAAACTTGTACAGGACCAATTTTGGATGATTATGAAGATTTTTGGACCAAAAGGAAAGAGTTTTAAAGTTGTAGGGGGTAAAATAAAAATTTTGGAAAAAAAGGACCAAAATCGGATAAAAAACTTTACATATGGAGCAAAATAGACATTCTAGCATAGTTCAGTGTTGACCCCATTGTCGCGGTTTGCAAATCTCGGTCAACTGCGATTCAAGTTTTTCTATCAGTTGCGGTTTACTGCAATTTATTTACCGCGATGGACTGGTCCAGTCTAAGAATATGTTATTTTGCTTTTTTATTTTCTACTTATTTAATGCTTTTTCGAGGGCGCAACTCTCAAGGCACTTCGACTACTATATAAGCCCCTGTTTGAGAATCATTATTTTAAACTTTTTTTTTACCTACTCATTTTCAACTATTATATATTTCACATAATAAAATATTTTGTACATAAATCCAAAAATTTTCCCTATTTTTTAATCACACACTCTACTAAAAATCAATATTTAAAACTCTATATTTCCTAAATAATAGTTGTCAAATAGGGGATTAATTTCAATTCTCAATATTCTTGAATTTAATTTTTTTGTATTAATTTTACTTCTATTATTTATTATCTTTGAAGTGATTGATCACTATTTCATTAATTTGTGGATTTGTAATAAATCGAAAGATAAGTTATAGATATAAACCATGACAACTAGGTAAAATAAAAGGTCGAAATACATTTTTATTATTGTTACAATTTTTAATTGAATACATAGGAGATTTAATGCGTTTAGTTGGGACTTGTTCTGATTCATGTAGAGATGATGAGTCGAGTCGGCTATATATGATTGATTTGAATCCAAGATACTTAAATTGATTTATTTATCGAATGTGATCAAATACAACTTTAGGAATCGAACTAAAGAGACTAGATCAAAAGGAATATTTTTGGTGAAATTGTGAGTCCTAACACTTTTCATACATAAGTAAAAATTCCAAATTATTTATTAAGCACTTCCTAGTTACTTTAGTAGATTGATACTTTTAAGATCGTAATTAAAACCATTTTAATTGTTACTCGAAAAGAAGTTAGGAAACAATTAAATCAATATTTAGATATACATGATGAAATCGTTGATTCATATTATTAGATCTACTTTACGCTAAGAAATAAAAAAGATTACATAGAACCGTGAGTTAGCTTACATGTTAATAGGTTACTCATGAAAACAAAATTTACCCTATTCAAGCCCCATTTTCATGGATTACACTTTGTAAAAAATGATTTTTAAAGAATGTGTGGTAAATAAGAAAACCTTTGAGTTACATGCAAAACATTTTTATTGAAACAATGTATGATTGAAAATAAATTCGAAAAAAACAAGAGTATCAAAAGATAATGTAAGTGAAGTTTACTTTGTGAATGGACGATTAAGAAATCGGGCAATTTCAGCTAATTGATAACATCCTCGATCCCTAATCTATTTGAGCTTTGAGAGCATACTTGGCTAATCTCAAAGTCTTCACTCATCAATTAAATTTACTCACATGGATAATTTTTTCAAAAATAATTAACCTTTTGATCTGATGGTAGTGTTACGTTCAAAGAAACTTGTTATTTAAAAATAACTAAATAAATCAAAAATATGTTAGTCAAGTTCAAAGCATCAATGAGTGAGATCATGGTTTGACTAAACAATTAAAATACTGTACTGCTGATTTAAGATTTTGGGATTTTAATAGTAAGCTACAATAATTATCAATGCACTGTCTTTACTCAACCTTATCATCCCACAACCATCTCCAGAATTGAAATTGTGGTGTTGAAACTTGCACTATACATATGCATAAACTTAGATGAAATGTGCAGTTCATCAACCAGAAATCATTCAGCTATATATACATGAAAATTATTATGATTATTTGCTCCTTTTTCGACCGACAGAGGCAGAAAAAAAAAGAGAGTTCAACACGGGAAAAAGAAAGTGCAACTATTTAACGTGATCTGCTTTGATCATACTGCCATTAGGGTGGATGTATTAAAAATGAGAAAAACGAGTTTCTGTGCTTTTCGTTGTATACAAATTCAAAGTACAAGACAAGATTGAATTAGACTCGATAGTGTAATGAATGATTTTATTGAGCACTATCACAACATAGTAAAAGAGTGCATTACTGGTTGCATTGAAGCATTCAGCATATTAATATTCCCATTGCATCGAACTCCACTGTAGGAGCATCTAACGACAGTTTCCTTTATACATCCAGTCTGAGGAATATCTTCCATGTCTACCACATCCACCACCATTTCAATAAGATTCTTGTTGATTTCTCTGATTTCTTGTAGTAGCATATCATGGGGCTGTAATAATGAAACCAAAAAGGAGATAGCATATAAATAAAGAGGAGAGATGATAGAATTTTATCTATTCAAGGTGGGAGAGGAGGAATATGTACTCGATTGATGAAAGTAAAAGTGTTCAAAGAGAGAGATTAAGGTAAGAATAATCAAGAAACCAATTTAACCAAGTGCTGCGATGGATCTGCTTCAGAATGTGATGACTGATAGTCAACCGTACACGAAGACTCATAACGGCGAGGAGATGGTCCAATAGGTGCTCGGTAACTATGTTACTCTCCTTGAGGGATAATGGATGAAAGCTTAAAGGACCCTTCTCTTGATCTGCTAGTATAGAAGATCGAGTCGAAGAAGAAGGGACAGCAGATGGTGATGCAGTGGATAGGAAAGGCGGTGTACATCCGGATAATTGTGATGACAAGTCCTTTGGCTCAAGCCGCATTAAAGAGTGCGAAGTGATTTGAGGAGAGTCGACCTGACATTGTTGCCTAGATTCCATATGACTATATTGAAATGAGTTTGTGAATGACGGAGGATCTGAATCATCCCTGTTGAGGATCCAAACCGAGATTGGAAGTTAATGCAGCTTGCTTGCAAGTTTGAAGTACTCTGCTGCATCAATAGCTGAGGTGCATCCATAGACGTATGATTTTGGACCGGCTCAGGTTCATAGAATTGAAGACAGTTTCCATTTTGCTGCAGAGTGGGTGTTCTAGTATGGTTCTGCAGAGGATCCAGATTCATGGCCTTAGCTCGTTCAATGTACAAGACGATGTGATTCATAAATCGCTGAGAAATCCCTTCACTACAACTCATAAGACCAGTTCTTGACATCCGTAGGAACCATATTATCTTTTCTAGAACAACATTAAACTTTTTAGCTTTTGTTGCTTGTTGGGTTTTGATACCCAATAAATCCCGAGCAATGATGTTAAATCGGTTTATTAGTTTGGATTATATTTCATAGGCCTCGGCCGATGATTGAAATGTCGACAACATAATGAACAAACCATTCCGACAACCTATGTGGACCATTTAAAGCAATCTAATTTCATCAGTGTTGCTCATGATCCGTTATGACCCGACCTTTTACCTTGGAAAGGCTTCTCGGTTGAAAGCCGATGAGTTGGTATCTTTTTTGGACCCATTATCCTAACATACCATTAACCTATTTTAATTATTGTTAATATA
>CAIGRP010079363.1:0-23806 GCA_903798385.1 Fraxinus cuspidata
TATATTCATTTGACGGTTTTTCCTTATAATGTTATTTGAGAAATTGTCGAAAAATCGCTTATCGCCCAGTAACCATCCACTTTCTCCATGATAGATGACTTGTCAATAACTGATGCTTATCGTCCTGTAACCACTCACTTCTTCCATAGTGGATGACTTGCCAAAAAATCGTCCTTAACCGCTGGTATCATTCCTAGCGTTTAACCATTCCTGATTGAGGTCCTTGGATTGTGGAATGAACTGTTTCAATAACCGTCGCTTTACATAATAATAATAATAAAGGCGCTGTGCTTGCTTGTATCCTGGGCGTCTTGCATTCTTGGGCGATGACGCTCGCTCAAGCCTTGGGCGGCTTACCGGCTTGGGTGATGATGGGCCCCGCTATATGACTCCTTTTTGGGCACTGTCTTGGTACTTTACATGGTCTCGCTTGTGCCCATCCTTCGAATTTCTTAACTGGACTTCTATCTTTGGGCCATTTATTTTGGGCGTCATTTTTATGCATCAACATGAGGTGTTATGATCCAAATTTTTGTACACAATCACAACCCGTATCCTCTAACATCTATTTCTACTCCCAAACTCCATCATACACACAAAAATGGAACTAAAACTTCATTAATTCAAAGCACCCAATTTGCAATGTCATAATCAATTTTTTTGGGAAAAAATTATTGGAGTTTCAAATTTTCGAAATTATTTGCACTAGAAGATGTAATTCAGCTCTAAAAAACTATACTAATCAATTCCATAACAATTATTGCAAACAATTTATCAAAAAAATTGGAATCCCAAGTTTTTTAAAAAATTAGAGTTCTAACATCTCACCTTTGATTTCTTTGAATTGAAGAAATTTTGATGATGTATTGGAGTGCTTGATGCTTAGTGGTGATGTATGTGCTTTTAATTGTTTGAAGAACTTTCAAAAATCATTGAAGATTGGAGTAAAGACGGGAAGGAGAAAGTAGTATTCATGTTGCTGTTGGATTGTTTTCAGGCTTTGTTTTAAATGGGGAGGGGGTAGGGAGCCACAGCGACACCTGGGTTACGGCGTCGCTACGCCCAGTTTCAGTAAAAAAAATTAAAATAATAATAATAATACTAATATATATATATATATATATGTATGTATATATAGAAAAATTGGAAAAATATGCCCATATTTAAAATACAATCCTAATTTTTATATGCAATGTATAATAATAATAATAATAATAATAATAATAATAGTAGCAGAATACCCATGTAAACGTTTTATTTTGCGATATACCTCATATCTATTGGAAAATACAGAAAACTCCTCTATTTCAAACATTTTTGTGCGAAAAACACTCTTGTCGTCAACATCCCTCTATTGTGCCGTTAAATCCCAGAAAAAATTTGGGGAAAATGGATAAATAAAAAATGGCAAATGGGTTAATTTATATTTTCATTATCAATGACACCCTCCTAACACGAAGATGGAGGTTTTATGCAACTTATTTCATTACCTGACACCACTTTGTTTTTTGCATACGTAGCTGAAACACTGGACCCTTAGCTCCGATGGAATCTCGTCTGTGCAGATACGGAATGGAGATTGAGCTGAAGACTTTGTGGACGGCAGCGAACCCGAGAAAAAGGTTCTTCACATGCTCATGACGGTTGGTAATGAAAATCCTAACATAATTTTTGAACCAATTTTTTTACTCAGTATGCTCAAGCTCTAATATTTTTTTGGTTTTCTACAACAAAATGAAGTTTGTGGGTACTTCTCGCGGTTTGACCCACCCATGTGCAATAGATATGTGGAGACATACCAAGGCTATTGAGATCCGGGAATGCACTAGAACAACAACTATTGGAAATACAGAGCAGTGATTTTAGATTTAATTTTTGGGTTTTTGTGTGGGTGTGTAGTGATGTGTGTTTTTAGAGGAAAATAAAAGTTTTGATCGACTTGTAGATGTCTGTACTAAATAGATGTTAGTGAGTGTTATACTTTCATGTTCAAGATCTGTAAGTTAGATGTTCAATGTGATGTTTGAATTTCATCCTCTATTATCTCTTATTACCTGGTTGTTCACTGGCAACGACTGTGCGACATATTTTGTCATCTGAATTGGTTGCGAAACCCCCTTACATATTGAATAGGTTTCATAATACAACCCTGGAAACGTATTACAATGTGATATACAACCCTATATTATTCTACATCTGAGACATCTAAACCCTGTTTTCTATGTGGTTTTGTACGAAATCAACCCTGGATTGACGAAGATTGTGAAGTATAACCTTTAATCCCCAATCCCAATTCAATATTACGTACACCAAAATCAGGACATTCACACACTTAAAGTTGTACATCGACACTCCAAATATTACTAGTCAATTATAACAATTGTTCATATTAATATGGAATACGAACAAAAAACATTACAACTAAAAAAAGCATAACAAAAACAACAATAGCATTTCAATTTGCAGCTGGTAGTTCCCTTCCCCTGCACTTCCTCATGTTATGCCTAGAAGCACCACATAAAGAACACCTCATCACCCTTCATTTTCTAGATGGAGTTACATCAGCGGATGCCGTTGTGATGGACAGTGTGGACGTTTCAATTGCCTCATTTCACTACTTCTTTTTTGGTCTTCCAGCCTTCTTAATGTATACAGGTGGTGTCATGGGATTGAGTCTGATGTTCGGCCATGTAGCTGAGTGTGTCACTGGGGATATTGTTGGTGTATACGTCCGAACGTATGCTTCTTTCTTATATACATTGACAAGATATGCTTCTCTCCAATAAATTGTTCAATGGCATATCACAGTTATTCTCCACTTAGAAATGTGATTTACTCCAATGCTCTGTTGGCTTCAACTACAACCAACCGTATGTAGCAAGGTCTAGATCGTACATCGTATTCACTCATGTCACCCATGCAGCTTCAGTTGTAGCTGTTGTTACTGCCCAGAGTAAATTCTTCAATGTGAGGCCTTTGTATATTGCGCTGAAGTTGTTATAAAGATGTCGCACACAAGTACGATGCTCGGCATATTCAAATATTTGTTCAAAAGCTTGTATAAGCCCCTTCTGCTTATCAAACATGAAAACCCAGTTGTGACTGTAAACTATGTCTAGATCATCTATCAACAACTCCAACAACCATATCCAAATTTCACTGTTGTCAACCTCCACTGTGGCATATGCTAGATGATAAACCCCATTATTGCCATCTGCACCTACTGCTATCAATGATTGGTCCCCCAGGTCAGTTTTCAAAAAATAGTCATCCAATCATATCACCTTCCTACACCTACTTATGAATCTCACCTTCAGTAATCCCCAACATATATACAATCTTTTAAACTCCCCTCCATGACCCTCCAATTGTGCAGTTGTACCAACATTTTTATGTTTAAGATGCTCGCAATAATCTCACAAAATTTTATAGTGGTCAACCACGGCACGACGTAATATCTTCATTGCCAAGTCTTTAGTTCGGTAATACTGCCACCTAGTCATGTCTCCCAAATTGTCCCTTTTAACTTTATCAAAAAATACGCTCACAAACATATTATGATTAGCATTACATGAAGACAAGTACCTATAGGCTAAGTACTTCGGAGTTAGCCTCCTGTTTCTGTATACCAATGCACAATTGTGATCACCATTGTAAGTCTTCACTACAAAATTGTTTGAATCTTTCACCTTGCTTGCGTACAACACTCATCCACACGACTTCTCTTTGCATACTACTCGCAATCTATACCTTTCGTCCTTGGCGTACTTTATCTCCCAATTTGATGCTACAGAATGCTCAGTTAATGCCCGTTTCAAAACTGCTTTCATGTCGAACACCATCCCTGTAGCACACAAAATAAAAAAAAGTGAGGAACATAAAACACAAATCATATTTCTTAAAGGTGGTTTTACAACATAATCATTTTATACGGAGGATTATGTCAAAATGTATTGAATACATAAGGGGTATTATCGACAACTTATTAGAAAATAAGGGGGGATTTTGATAACCTTTTCGAAAATTTGGTTGCTCCACGTTAGTTGACGGATTGAATTCTTCGGTTCGTCTCCTCTGTCTGAATGTTGTTCTTTCATCTTCTTCACTATCCAAACTACGTAACTCATTGACTCATCGAGTCAGTGTTCAAGTCTCTAACTTCTTGCCCATCGTACAATCTAAAACCAAAATCGAAACCAAATTTAGCTTGCTCCTCGACCTCATCGCCAGCCTCAGGTTCATCCTCAACCTCGTAGTCACTTTCCATAAAGCATTCAGTGTTGTTTTTCGTTCTATCGTCCAGACCTCATCAACTATCTCCGAGTTCTCTTCATGTTATTCTTATTGAGAAGTACAAATTTCAGCTTCGTACGTGAGTATTTCCTCAAATTGAGACCACACATTCTCTACATTTTCAGGCACACAATCACTAATGTTCACATCACCTAAACCACCATCATCCACATCAAACACTGGGATGTAGCAAACTTCTGCGATACTTTCAGTCGCCTTCATAACGAGCACTATTCTCTGGGACCTTTAGCACTTTCTTGGTATGGTTCTTGAGCTAAAGCTGTGATTTGGATAAGTACAACTACATAAATCTCAAGCAACCTATGTCCTTTAAAGTCCTTCAACACCTCCCTTACATCAGATTTACTATGCAACCTCCTCAAAGTAATTCTCAATTTACCTTTCTACATCCTAAAGTAAAATTCTAAAGGCCTACATTCACCACAAACGTGCTCAAAAGCCTGGAACCATTCTCTATTGAAGTATTCAGCCCTCACAAAGTCCACAAATATCACCGTACCATGTCATACTTGACATTATTCGGCTTATCAAAGAAGACAACACCAGTGTATATAGCCATTATGAAGTAGTTTGTGTGTCCGGGTGAATGATAATGTGAATAAAGGATAGTGCAAGAATCACTTGAAGACCCACAACAAACAACATGCATACACTTTTAACAACAAAATTCCAACAAAACATATAAACAGTCTAAACCAAACCTCTTTATTTCTTAAATCGCAAAAATAGAGCAACTTACCATACAGGGCGCTTTTTCAAACCCTCGAAGTTTTAGAGCCTCCATTCCCGATAATCACAGTCAAACTGTAAACATACCAAAAAAAACTAATTTTAATACCGTATTCCATGATTTCACAAATTTCACGCACGTATTTTTTTAAACTTAAAAACCCGCTTCCACTACTTACTATCGCGCCTTTGCTGAAGAATGGTAGTTGTTCAGATTTCAAAACACCTAGAGAAAACCTCTATGATCGTGGGTGAACAAGGAACTGATCGTGCTTTGCCCTCTTTAATAAAGTGTGACTTGTCTAAATTATCCGATTTGAATCAATTAAGCACACTTCGATCTACTCATTAACTTTAATCACAAAATTAATGAAGTTGGAGGTCTGCATATTAATATCATCTTCTTTGAATGCCACTAATTCGATTAGCTCCTTCATGATTAATTCCTTGATTTCTACGTGTTCTTGTTCTTTAGTTGTTAGTTCCTCGTGTTTAAAGATGAAAAAATCCTCCATAAATATGTTACTTGTCTCATCCAAAATCATTTGATCCACAATCATTTTATATTTTTGCATAACGATATCTCCTACAATAATATCACCATCATCATCATTTTCTTCATATGGATCATCAAAAGAATTAAATTAGTTTGCCAGAAAAATTTGACATGCTTTTGGCATCCTCTCACATGTGGTAAGACCCACGCGAAACCCATATGAATTAAAAAAGACGAAAATTTTCTCTCCCTACTGTGGGGGAGCTGTCGGGAGGGCGTCAAAGCCTCCCTGACAGCCTAGCAAGGTTTTAATCAAAAATAATTTTCCTCACTTCTTCTAGAGTTATCAACAATAAACAAATTTTAATATAATATAATGCACCATAATATTCACTAGTTGGTCCAATCCCCTCATCAACAATAGATTTGATATTTAGTCTATTCATCAAGTCATCATTATCAAGTACAATAGGTTGATACTCACTTTTAAGGTCACGTCTGGAGAGGAATTCTTCAAAAAGTATGTCACCATCATCTAAGTCAGGATCAATTATTGTAATTTTTTTAACTTTTGCTTATTTTTATTCACTGTCAATGGAATAAAAAAAACAAATAGATCATAGAAAAAGTAAAAGTAAAAAATAAAACTAGAACAAGAAATAATTAAAACCAATATTAAATAAAAATGATCTTCAACAATGACGCCAAAAACTTGTTATCGATTTTATATCCCGCAAGTGTACGAATTGTAACAAATAATAAGTGGACCTATGAATTCGAATAGTGTTCTCAAGAATACTACTTTTTAACTGTTGGTTCAATTATTCTTAACTTTGATTCTATTCAGAACAAATAGTTTATCACATTTTTTGTGATTTATTTTAAATATAATAAAATGATAAGGTATTGTTTGATTACAAGAATGGAATTTTGGTAGAAAGAAAATGAATTTCAGGGAATTGAATTGTCTAGAACTTGTTTTACTGAGAATTGTCAATTAATTATGTTTGGCTGATATAATTTTCCATCTGGAATATATTGAAATTTTATATTTTTTGGTGTTCGTTTAGTTTTGTTTTCCATGAAAATTGTCCAGTAAAGGGATAGAATTTGTTACCATTGGGGATATAATTTGTTTCAATTGTAAAAACAAAAAAGCCTAGAAAAAATCATTTTCACACCACAGTGGTAGGAAAACCAATTCAAGGAAAAGCAAGAAAAGGGGGTCACATGGGGCTTAAGAAGAAAAACCAATTCTATAGAATTTTTGGCCAATCAAACATGCAATAACTTGGAAAATGGAAAATAATTTTCAACATCCATAGAAAATATACCGTATCAAACAGGGCCTAAAATATGATTTTTTTTATAAAATAGTTTTAAGTGTTAGAATTCATAAGTTCACCATAGCTATTCCCTTAATCTCAATAACCAAATTTTATAATAATTGATTAGTTTACCAGGTCGAATTCTTTTAATTCATTCAAATTATACCTTTCAAGTTATTGAATTCATTTAATTAAGTCAATTTCATATCTCTATGTGAATCTGAATATACCTTAATTAAACGCACTAAATTT
Source organism: Fraxinus cuspidata (assembly GCA_903798385.1). Lineage (NCBI taxonomy): Eukaryota > Viridiplantae > Streptophyta > Magnoliopsida > Lamiales > Oleaceae > Fraxinus > Fraxinus cuspidata. The sequence continues at coordinate 7,120 of CAIGRP010079363.1, forward strand.
CTAAGAATTCATAAGATCGCATTAACAAGCATAAATATCTCTTCATTTTATGCTAGTTCCCGACTTTTCTTACATGGTCTAAACAAATTCGCATCTCTACATAATTATTGCCCACGAAATCAATGAATTAGCGGCCAATTAATTCAAATATTAAGAATACAAATAAAAACAATTCACAAAATCAATTGAAGATTTAGAACTTTTTATTTGAAATTAAAGTTCAAAACTAGGTTACAATCATTCATTCTAACTAATTACTTAATTACACATCATAGGAATAAAAATACAAAAAGGAATTAAAGTGCATCACCGAGTTTTAAGGAAAAACGAAAAAAAGATGAAGATCTTACACCAAGAATCCATCTTTTCTTGTGAAAACCTATAAGCCCCATTTTAATTTTTGGACTAAGGTATGTATTTATAAAACAATGATTAGGCAAAATCTTTATTCAATTTGATTTGTATCAAAGAGTTCGAGAAGAAGAAGGAAATAAATCCCTCTTCCAATTGAACTCTTTTTCTCATTTACTTTTAGTCATTCATCTTCTAATATTATAGTTAAGTTCGGAGTTCGCGATATAGTCCCAAAATCTTCAAATGTCGAATTTAATCGAAACTTGTGAATTTTTACAACTGCTCCATTAATACTTATACTTGATCTCTTGCAATTCAGTTAATCTTCAATCACTTCAAATCAATTCAAATTAAGCTCCAAATAGCCTCTTTTCACATAAATTGAATTAAAGTTGAGATTTTCCTACAACTAAAAAAAAATTACACAATTAAGTAAAAATTCGCTCAATTAATACAAAATTAAATAAGAACAGAAGTTCGAATAAGCGCATAAAATATACTTATCAGCTAGATAGTTATTCCTAGTGGGATCGATACTTGGACTCTAAGTTCACTTTATTACTTATTTTTTATTCGTACATTGTTGGATATTAAAATTAAAACAAGTTTTTCAGTGTTGGCAAATTTGTTGTGAAATTCAAGAGTACGTTTTTGGAATCATTGTGGAGGATTAATTTATTTGGTTAATTTTAGTTAATTCTATCTTTAGTTGAACTCTTCCTTTTATTTATACCTTTTTCTTATTCAGGTGCTTTGTTTATTTTTCTAAGTTTCATTAACCGGGAACAAAAGAAATTTGATGAAGTACCATTAGAATTTTGATGGGGATTAATGGGCCCTCGGTCAAAAAATCATTATAGTGGTAACTCCACTAATAACAAGAAAGGAGAGATGCCCCATGAAGACTTAAGGTTTTGGATAGAGACCAGCCATTTAACACGAGTAGATAAAAACAAATGAAGAAAAGCTTGAAGAAAACGAAGAACTAGTCAAAATGGAGCCAAATGAAGCATTGGCATTCAATGAAGTAGACTTATCATGCAATCACCCAACTTTATTGATTGCCTAAAAATTGATATTTTTTATTAAGATCAATGAGAAGGTAAAAGTCTTCACAATTGAGTTTGAGTTGGGTGGAGGAGGAGGAGGAGGAAAGTCTTACTACATTGAAGAGGGTAAGGTTGAATGTTGAAAGATTAATGAAGTATGGGGCAAAGTCAACTGAAACAAACTAAGCAAAGCATCAATATTACCATTCAAAGTGCCTTGAAAAAATCGTAACTGAAGTTTGGGTAGAACTATAAATGAGTGCCCACTGGGAGGCACCCTAATTTTATTACTCTTTTATATATTATGTCTTTGGTAATAGTATTGCATGTATTGAGTTAGGATTACATTTAGTATTATGACGCATTTAATTATTATTTTCTATTATTCTATATTTAGGGTAGTATTCCTAGCATCACAATCATGCTAAAGTTCCACTCATACAATATTTCCAAAAAAAAAAAAAAAATATTAGCTTTAACTCTCATGTGATTGTAGTTCTCATCCTTTCTTTCGGGTATCATGGATTTATTTTGCAAAGCGAGTAATTAATAGAAGAGAAAAGGAAAATAAAAGACCACACGCTATTATTGAACATATTTATATACACTGTGTATTGCTAATCTTCTTACGCATATTTTGTGTACGCAATGAGAACAATGTGTATTTTACCTTCTTACGCATACTTTATGTACACAATGAGGACAATTTGTATTTTAACTTTAGGGTTCGTTATTTGAATATTTGCTTGTTCATTTGATTTACAATAAAATTAAAAAAATATTAAAAATTTTGTATAGCTTTGCCAACTAATTTTTAAAATAAAAATTCTTATTTTATTACTTACTGGTTCTGTCTGACCTACTGGTTCGGTTTTTATAGATGCTCCATTCAAATTACACTAACAGCTTTCGATGTGGGATAGTCAAAGATGTTCTATTGCCCAGCAACCTGTTGAAACTTGAAATCAATTTGATTGGCTCCCAACAAAGTAAATTGTAATTTACCTCAATCTTTTTATTTATTAAATTTTTAAATTCACTTCATTATAATTAACTATAGACATCCTTTTCTATAAACTCAAATTATTTCAATTTTAACAAAGTAAATTATTTCAATATATAAATTGTTAATTTTCACCTATCGAGACTAATTGCGTAATAATAAAAAGTGAATTCGTATTTACTTTGAGTTAATAGTATGAAAATTAAAAAAAAATATTGTTATAGTATTTTATTATTTGTGAGTGTACTTATTTATTGCATCCGGTTGATCTCGGTTCGATAGTCGTTGAACATTTTGACTCTTGACCCTTTATCTTTTTGGATCGATGCTCTGGTCGATCTTGAAAACATTGATATTTATTGAAAATATGTTCTAATTGTGATGTTGTTATAATGTGATTTAATAATAATAATAATAATAATAATATTAATATTAATATTATATTATTATTATTATTATTATTATTATTATGTAAGAGGAGCGCATTGTGCCTAATTTGCCCTTTACAATTCATCTTGTCAATTGGACCCAAAAATCTTATAGTTGTCAGCCAAACGGGCATTATATATAGACTCTAAATTTTGGGAAAATTAGATCAATTACTTCCAAAATTAAAGAATTTGATTAATACTCTATTAACTAATTAAAACTTTTAACCACGTAATTAATACGTTATAAACCTCCAAAACTCCAAAGCCCAAATCAAAGTCCCCAATTCCAAAAAAACTCCCAAACGATTACACAAAAGATAAATCATCAACCATGCAACAACTCCGCTCTTGATCCTCACCCACGATTTCGCTCCTCCTCACCCATTACCGATTTCACATCATCATTTTCTCCGTTCAATTGCAATTAGATGGTAGAGCCATTTTTTTATGTTGCTTCCCTTCAAAATTGTAGCAGATTAGTGGAGCAATTGTTCAATATTTGAAAAGGGGATAGCATGATGCACTTTGGTCACATTGGGACATGATACCCTCTCTATTAAGCATATTGACATGAAAATATGAAGACGTTTTCACTTTTTTTAGATTTTGTCAACGTTTTTCAATATTTGTCAATTTTTTTTTTTTTTTTTGTCATTTTTTGCTATAGAAGATGTATGACAAATGGTTTTAGATGAACGGTTGAAACAACTGTGATTGAAGCTATTGAAACTTTGGAGTTTATGCATTCAAAAGGCTCAATTATATCTTCTTGATTGCAAAAACTTATGGAATTATGATTGTGGCGCTTGCTTAAAATCATAAAATAGAGGAATACTTCAAACTCTTAACTGATATGAGAAATAATCGATGTCTCTTGACGTGTCAACACACAAGAACGATCCATCTGGTGCCAAAAAGTGACATAATGAATAGGTTAAGCTCTTGTATTTTACAATGTTTCCGTCACATTTTCAGCATTACAATGTTTACCTTTCATTGAATAGATATATTGTAATAATGTTAATCGCTCATATGTCACATTTTTAACTTTTTTTTAAGTAAAGTGACACAGTGTCACTGGTTTTACACAAGGCGGTTATCCAATGCATTACTGGGCGATCACTAGAGATGGCAAAAAAAACCCAACCCGCCCCGCCCCGCCCCGCCCGACAGGGCCCCCCCTCGAATGGGTTGGCGAGGGCTGGGCTGGGCGGCGCGCCCCGCCTCGGGTCACGGGTCGAGGGTACCCCATCCGGAACTCTCCCCGTGAAGAATTTCAAAAAATAAATTAATTAATTAACTGTAAAAAAAATAACTGAAAAAAAAAAAAAACACAAATGAGGCGAGAAACGGGGCAAAACCCCGCCCCGAACCTGCCCCGCCCTGCCTTAGGGTGGGGTGGGGGAGTGGCGGGGCGAGGGTGCCCTGCCCCGAACCCGCCCCATTGCCAACCTTAGCGATCACCCAGTTGAATGTTTAAAGGCTTGTAGCCCTTAAATTGCTTGAAAAATCATTCGAAAGTTAAAATTGAGGCGATCGTCCAAACCACCATAACCTAATTTTTTAAAACCTAATTTTTTAAATTTCACCCTTTTAACAAATGTGACATAATGTCACTTTTTAAACGAAAAGTGACACAATGTCACTTTTTTTAACAAGGTGATACAATGCCATCGGCTTTACACTGGGGGCCAAATAATGTATTGCGGGCCAATTTTCAAGTTAAATGTTTGAGCTTTTGAGGGCTGTCATTTTTTAAATATTTGTCACCTTTTTAAAAAAAAAATTCGTTACTTTTTTTTAATGTGTCACCTTTCTGAGTTTGTCATTTTTTTTAATCTGTTATATTTTCTAGTATTCGACACTTTTTTATATCACTTTCTTGAGATTTTTATCATTTTTTTTGAGTGAAAAAAATCACGTTTTAATAAAAGTAACATTATATGTCATTTTTCATTCATAAAATACAATATGGGCCTCAATTATTCAGGGTTCAAGTAGGCCCATTTAGGGGCCGTATAGCTTGGAGCTTTTAAGCTAAGTGGAATTTACATGAACTACATACTTTTATATAACTATTCAAAAATTACATATCCGTTGTCAAAAGAGAGAAAAAGAGAAAAGATAATAAAAGTTAATAAATTTGTGTGTATTATAATGATAACCAAAGCCCTATATTTATAAGGTAAGAATATGGATACATTTGGTAATAATATTTAGGGATGCAGGGGTACAATTGTCATTCATCAATAACTTACAATTTACAACACTCCTCCTTAAATGACACATTACCAAATATATGTCTCGTTAAAACCTTGTTTGATAAAAATCAAATGGGACAAAAAGAACAAACGAAGGAAAAAAGTACAGTTATTTTGGAATATTAAAGATAAATGCTACCTCATTAAAACTTTTCTAGGAAAATCCAGTGGGATAAAATCTAAGCGAAGGAAAAAGAGTACAATTACTCCCCTGATGTTGATCACTGAAAATCTTTGAGTCGATGCATTTCTATCTTGTGAACCAATTTCTTGAATGTAGATATTGGCAATACTTTTATAAATAAATCAGTCTCATTGTCACTTGAATGAATTTGTTGAATATTGACATTGCCATTTTTTGAAGCTCGTATATATGAAAGAATTTTGGAGAAATATGCTTCTTCATGTCACCTTTGATACAACTTCCTTTGAGTTGTGCAATACGAGCATCATTATTTTCATACAAAAATGTTGGACTATCTTTTGTTGAAATTAATCTGCATGATACTTGGATATAATGAGTCATGTTCCTTAACCATACACATTCTCAGCCTGTTTCATGTATTGCAATAATTTTAGAATGATTTGAGAATGTTGTTGTCAAGAATTACTTCACAGATTTCCATGATATAGATGTTCCTTCATGTATAAACACGTAGCTTGTTTGTATTCTAGCTTTGTGTAGGTCAGAGAGATAACATGTATCTGTATATTCCACTAAAACAGATCCCGACTTTTGAGAATAAAATAATCTTAAATCAATAGTACCATTTAGGTAACGGAAAATATGTTTAACACAATTCCAATGTTTTTGTGTTGATATAGAGCTATATCATACAAGGAAATTTATTGAAAAAGCTATGTCGGGTCGAATACAGTTTGCATGATAAGTTAATACTCTAATTGCACTAAGATATGGTACTTCAGGACCAAGAACCTTTTTCTTCATCTTCAAGTGGGGGAAAATGATCATTTTTTACATCAACTGATCGAACAATCATAAGTGATATCAATTGATGTGCATTATCCATATAAAAGCGTTTTAAGGCTTTTCTGTATATGTAGATTGCTGAACAAATAATCCTTCTAAAAAATGTTCAATTTGCAACCCGAGACAGAATTTAGTTCTTCCCAAATCTTTCGTCTCAAATTCATTTTTCAAATAATTTGCAATTTTGTTGAGATCTTCAAAAGTTCCAATTAAATTTAAGTCATCAACATAAATTGTCACAATTGCAAATCAAATATTTGTTTATTTATGAAAACACATGGACAGAAATCGTCATTCTTGTAGCCTTCCTTCAACAAATATTCGCTAAAACAATTATACTACACGTGTCCTTTTATTTGCCCAATCGTTATTTCGATTGATATAATTCAATACATTTATTTCGATATTCTCGCTATATGAAGCGGTACATTATGCACAAAAATATTGCCCACAACTTTTTCTTTTCTTTTTCAATTCTATTTTCTTTTCAGATAAGGGTATAACTTATTGAGATATCTCAAATTTCATTATTTCAGGTACATGAACCTCTTTTGGAGTTTTACAATATGTTATACTCATTAAGAGTTTATGCCTTCTTAATAAGACCATCTTTACAAATTGCTTCATTTTTGTTTGGAGGATTTTGTAATAGAATCGAATATCATCACGCTTCAGACGTGTCATAAATTTATCAAATATAATATTAAAGAATTGTCCTTCAAGGAGTCAATTCGAGAGCATTTAAAGTAAATGTGTGATATTATTAATCTCTTTGGTCAATAAATGCATCTAAATGAATTATCTTTCGAACTTCTAATTCGAATTGTCTTTTGCGAGGATTTAGATAATGATGCATTTGTATATTTTCAGCTTCTTAATTTTCCTCCTAATGCTGAAAGAATTGTCAGATCAAATTGACAATCATTTTTACTTAGTTATAAAATATCAAATATTTGAGATAAGAGTTCATACTACACATTTATTCTCAATATTCTTTACTTTTCATCTCAATGCAATGTTGTGGATTAATTGTACACATATCCACTATCAAATAATTAGATGAAGAAATCAAGTTCTAACCATAAGCCAATTATAATAGAGAGAACTTGATGTTGAAATGATGCATTCTTTAAACAGAAATTGAAAGTATTTTGTTCTCAATTAAATTAATTGAAGCCATTTAACAAATAATAGTGTTAAACCATTATTCGACACCTCAACTAACACTTATTAAAAAGTTGAGATTTAGAAACACTAGTGTTAACAAGACACACCATTTTGATTGTATAATGTGAAAATTATGCTCATAATTTGAGCTGTATTTTCGCAAACTTAAGGTTGCAAACACCATGTAACCATCTAATATTTATATCAAACCTATTAGATACAGAAAAATATCTAAATAGTCAACGTGGTGGGTGATGGGGCCCCCATTTATCACCCTAATTAATTTTCAAAAATATAGGGAATTAAGTCCCTATTTTAATTATTGATATATAATGATCAATTTTCGATAAAGTCAACAAATAATATATAGGAAATCATTGGATTGAAGAACCTTCTAGTTCTTCGTTGAATATCCATTTGAATTTTTAATTTTACATCATGATTGATCTAATAATGGTCCAACTAGCCATAAATATATCATTCAAGTAATCAAACTAATCAATGTTCTCATGACATTAATGACATGTTGTCCTTCAAGGTAAACACAAATTCAAAATAATACATTCTTCGAAACATGTGCTACTTCGAGAGCACGTTGTATTTATTATCACTCATTCAAAAGGAATATGTTAGTATTTTTCTGAAATATAGAAAATTATAATTCATGCTTTTTAGAAGTAAGTAATATTCTTTTGAAATATTATTAATTATGTTGTGCAACTTCAGGGACAACAATGAACTATTATTTCGAAACATTAGCTCTTCACGAGCCATATATTTGCTTCTTCAAGAGCAATATATCAATATTGGAATATTAATTATAATATTGTGATGCTTCAAGAGCAACAACATAATAAATTATTAATTTAAAATTTATATAAGAATATCTAAAAATATTTAATTACCATATAGACATAATATGAATTTATATAGAAAAATTAATTACCAAAAATGTATAAGTAAAAAAATCTTCCAAACGTGCATTAAGAAAAAATCTTCATATACCGAATTTAATANAACATGAATTAATTCGAAAACATGTAATTAAGCATAAACTGGTGAATTCGGCTTCATACAATTAATTCAAATGCGTGATTTTATGTACATGCATGAATCATAAATATTGTGCAGACGTGAATTCAAGGACATAAATTATAAATCATGCATATGTACATAAATGAATTGATTAAACATGAATGGACTAAATTCTATATAGACATGCAAACAGACATGTATACAGATGTGAATTGAAAAAGTAAGTTAGAATATAATTGCAAGTCTGCACCATTATAATGTATGTGTATATTAAAAAGAATTTCACATGTCACCAAATTAATTTTGGTACATGTGATAGATGATTATGTTTTAAAAAATTACTATATTCTCCAAACTTTAAAAAATTAAGATTTTGTGCTGATAACGTGTTGTGAAAAAAGAAAAAAAAAAAAGAAGAGAGAATAGAAGTCAATAAATTTGTGTATATTATAATGAGAACCAAAGCCCTATATTTATATGGAAGGAATATGGATACATATGATAATAATATCTAGGGTTGTAGGGGTACAATTGTCATTTACTAATAACTTACTATTTACAACAATATCATCATTTTTTATTCCACAAATGAATAGTCAATTTAGGTAACTTATATCTCTCCGCCAAACAAGCCTCTTTAATTCATCGTCATTTATAGCCAAAATCCTCATATTTCGTCCCTTCATCTTTAGGTAGAAATTGGAATCACATCAATAAAAAGTCCAAAAAGAACGTTTTCACATCCCGCGAGGATTTTTTCATATCCAAAAAAGAATGTTTTCACATCCCTCTTTAATTCTATTTCAAGTCTGCATATTTTATTTAAGTTATTTATAAATTATTTTTTGGGATTTTTAGGACTAGATTTGCTGAGAATTAATCAATATGAAGTGGGCTATTATCGAAGAAGAGCATCAGCTGATTCTCGAAACCTTCTGCAAGATAATTATAATTTAGCAAGCAATAATTTTCTTCGTACTTGCTTAATAAAGGTATGGCAAATGCTCCTTTCGTCCATATTTATCCAATATTTTGCTATCAAATGTTTCCGGAATGTGTCGTACACCAGAATATTGATATAATGGCAGAAAACTTCGACGTGAACATCTCAATGCCACACTTGGTTTCACAACTATTTAAGCATGGGTGCGAGATGCAGATAGAAGGTTAATAAATGAGACGGACATTGACGTTGTTCCACGGAGTATGAGGAGGGACAAATAGATGAAGGGGTTGGCTAATAAATGACAGACATTGATTTTAACTTTTCTTTTGTGTAGTGTTCAATATCATAGTCATCAAGTCTGAACAAAAAGCTTTTGTAATTATGCACTTCAGTGGATTACGTTTTTGTATGGTATGGATAACAAATTGATTACTTTCATCTAGCTGCTATGAAAATCCACTCTTTACAGTAATCTTATTTTATTGCTCAATCGAGTTTTTGTTATATATTATGATATGTTTGATGTTGAATCCAATTTTTTGTTGTTCATTCTATCAATCATGATATCCAATTGTTGATGCAATATTACCGTCCACGATTTCATACATGTTGGTTCAAGGTAGATTCAATTGTTCACCAACACATACATTAGTGTGCATTATGTAGAAATCCAATGACTTGGTATCATATTCAGTAACATTAACGTGATCTAATTTTTTCATCCTCACTTTTATTATCTCTAATCAAAAAGTTTGAATGATATATCAGGGAATTCCATTTTCATAATTGACCTAAATCACTATAAATGTTGGGTACGTGTCACAATTTATAACATCAAATAGACATACATGTACTAAATGTTGTTGAAGAAACTCATAACATCAAATAGACATACATGTACTAAATGTTGTTGAAGAAACTCATCTACTTCAAAATTTTAAGGAATATGCGTAAACTAAATAGATAACAGTGTCACTTCCATATTGTTTATGCAACACAGTACTCAAGAAAATTAATAGTATTAGTTAAATATTTTGTTTATGCAACACAATACACCCACTTGGTACGAGAAGTCGAAAAGTCGTTGTGTTGCATGTCACAAACACATTCACTGGGATGGTTCGTATGTGCAAACATTTAAACAAGTTAGTACGAAATCCACACAAAAAATGAATCTGCAAATCTATACAAATACATCCGTTATGTTTATGATACTAATATAAGTTCATATGTGCGATGTTATGATATCACTTTAGTCATCGGCCTTAGTTATTTAAACAAACTAGAGTCTGAAATATATACAGAATACACATTTTCAGATAGTATTAGAAGTCATATTTTATAATTACATATATTGGAATACATAACAAATCACGAAAATTCGATGGTTATCGGACAATTAACCACCAAATCAGCACCAAATGTTGCTGACAAGAAAATGAAATTCACAAACGGATGTACAACATTCCTAATACACATCACTACAATAGCTTAGGTTTACGTAAAGTGGTAAAACTATTATCTGTGGTCATTCTTTCAAAGTTATCGATATCTCGCAAATTGAAAAAATTCCTCAAGCAACAATCACATAGAAGAAGATTATTTGCCTTACCAATGGAAATGTTAGTATTCCTAGGGGATTGGGAATCCGTCTTGGGTATAGTTTTGCTTGTAACTTTCTCTCTTCCCTTCAATAACTCGATTCTACTCTTTGAAACAACCTTTTACCTCTATTATTATCCCACTTCGGTTTCCAAGAAGAGTTAGAACCGATGGGTATCTAGTTTCTCTTTCTTTTCAAATTCATCTCCACCTTCTTAGCTACATGTAGCATGCCCTCAACTCCACATAATGTTGTAGTTCTACCTCATTAGTTATCTACCTATTCAAACCATTCAAAAATCGGGCCATGGTGGCCTCCCGATCTTCCTCAACATTCGCTCTAATCATGGCAATCTCCATCTCCTCGTGATAATCTTCCACGCTCCTAGATCATTGATAAAGGCTTTGTAATTTTTGATAACGATCCATTTAGTAATGATTAGGAACGAAACTCTTCCTCATGTTTCAATAGGCCTCTCATGATTCCCCTTCCTAGATGTTGCTATTTAATCCCACCAAATAATAGCATAATCAGTAAACTCAACGACATCAAGTTTTACATTTTTCTTCTCCGAGTAGTTATGGCAATCAAATATAAGCTCTATCTTCTTTTCCCACTCTAAATATGCTTCCGAATTGCTCCTTCCTTTGAATGAAAGAATTGTCATTTTAATATTGCTCATATTGATATCAACTCCATCTCCAACATAATCTCTAGCCCTCCTATTATGCCTATCTCCTCTATTCCTCATCCTTGCTATTTTAGCCTCCACTAATACATCATCATCAATTCCACTTTTTGTTTCATTTTCACCGCCAATATCCACTCTAGGATCCCGCCTACCTTGCCTCATTGTGTTAAGAACTTCCCTATGCAAATTATTAAGCAAGATGTCTTGCCTCTCCATCCACGCCTCTTGTCTATTCATTCTATCTCCCATATCACCAAACAAGCTTTCAAATCGTCATATCATCTTATCTATCATGATGACTTGATTATTCTTTCCGCAAGTATCCTAAATCTTGAATAACATTTGCTTCACGATTGTACACTCGTGTATCAATCAATTTGGCTTCTTCATTATATTAATCTCACCACTTTACCTTTTTTTCACTCAATGTTTCCTTGTAAGTGTTTCAAAGAATTAATTCAACCTCAATTGAAATAATTTCGACCCTTGTGGAGTTTAAACAAAGAATTGAGTAAGGGAAGTGAGCTAGAATGATTCAAAAAAGTAAGGATCTGAACTTGAATGGAAACATCAAGGATAAATTCAAGAAAGTTTTTTTTTTTTTTTTTAATTCAGTGTGGACACTTTTTTTTTAAAAATTTCAAAAACATTTTTTACTAAATACGTGAGAATTCAATAAAGAGACAAAAAATCGAAAATGGATTGCTTTGTACACTAATTTAGCGCATAAACAATTTTTGGTTTTTTTTTTTAAATTGGTTTTAATGACTCAAAAGATGAGAAACACGAAGAATGGTGATGAAGATTCAAACAAAAACAAACAAGAAATTAAATGACAAAACCTTGATTTTTGGAGCCTAAGCTCAGATATCAACTGATGCGAACCCACATAGCAATTGAAACTACGAAACCCACGACAGATTAGTTCAAACCCTAGAAAGTCAAGAATCAACGTTTAAAAAATTCGACCAAATAAATTATTGAACCAAATAACCAAGACAATTGCCAACAATATCTTGACCCATGATCACAAAATTTATGAACCTTACTTAAATTGTTAAACACCACAAGAATTTAATTATTGATAAATTCGGAATTAATTCAATAGAGAACAAGTAGAAAAAAATATGCTTTGTAATAATATCTCTCAAATTGTGCATTTTTGCAATTAATGGAATGAGTCTTATTTATATGGAATCCATAAAATCTGGTTAAAAATGGAATTACACCGAAAAGATATAAAAAAGATACCATAATTATTTTTTTAACTAAAATATAAGTGTATGTGAAATTTGAAAAAACGAGTCCCAATTTTGCACTATGCGGCTGCATAGGCTTCTTGCATGCGGTCATATGGAGCAATTGACGGCCTTCAGTCTGGTTTCGGTATAGAAGCAAGCAACCGCATGCCTTGGTACACTATGTGGTCACATAGTTACTACTTTCAGCTTCATCGTCTGTTACTTAAGTTGATCCATCTTGTTTCTTCTTCCATGCTCAATATAAAACTTGTTTTTTTCTTCTTTTTTTTTTTTTGTTGTGGTCGATGTTTCATCCATCGTAGCTTGAACAAGCAATTCCATAGCTTCCTTGACTTTCTTTGCTCGTGACCTAATCATTGGTTCTTCCTCCAGAATCAATAGATCATTGTCTTGGCTAGCTCTCGTACTATGGATCTCATCATAAAATGTAGTGGTATTTAAATGAACATGTGGATGTGTTGTTGAGAGAACTAAACATTAGAGACTAGCTGGTGAGATTCAATATGGATAACTATCTGAGCGTTGGTGTTTAATCTATAATGTTTGGTAGTGGAATTGATCATTCGACTTGAGGTTACCATAGTGCCTTATATGAGGACAATCATACTTTAGTGACGTCTGATGTTGTTTTTCTAAGAGTCACTAATACGACATCGTTCGGATATATCAAGAATTATATGAAAGTTGTGAATGATCAATAAATGATTCGTCACTCTTTGATATTAAGAGATTATGATCGATATTTCATTTGGTTAAGTTGATATCAAAATTCTTTCCCAGGGTAAGTACGTAAGTCGAAAAGAGTTTCGACTATTTTTGACTTACGAGTAGGATGAAAGTTATGATCAATACTCGAGATTGACACACTTATATATCTCGTAACTAATCAGATCATATTGATGAAAATATTATAGTTTCATGGTAAATAAACATATTTTATTTTGTCACACCATGAGGACATTTTTGTCACGTATATTGCGCTAACACATTGTTAGATGTCAATATGGGTCGACGAATGTGAAATAATTAATCTAGGTGTAATAATAAATTAAAAAGTTATTTTAATTTATCTTATTTTGATCAGATCAAAATAATAATTCATATCGACCGACATTGTGATCAAGAACATAATTGGTCACATAAAAGGCATAACTAGAAAAATTATCTGATGAATTAATTAATGATAAGTATTGAACATTTGTAGAATTAATTAATTAATTGGATTGTATAACGAGCTTAAGTTAATTGATTGAATTAATTAACTAATGAGCCAAATTTAAATAATTATATTAATTAAACGTTGGGCTGACTTATGTTTAGTGGGTGGGTAAAGCCCACTTAAACAGCTATTAATATGAAGTTAGAATTTGAATTTTTCACATGTTGTCACAATAGCAATTGACATTGTAATTACAACTTAGTAGACATTTCACAATATCATAATCTTGTTAGCACGAGAAAGAGAAATCGTAATTTCTCATTTTTGTCCTCATGTGCGAATTACCATTGTATGCTGGACAATTAAATAGTTGTGGTGTGAAAAGATTGTAATTCACAAAGGCTTGCAAAAATTGAAGGTTGTCTGATTAGGTGTGTAGTGTTATATTTCTAATATCAGACACGATGAGAGATTACCTTCTGAAAAGAAATATCATTAGTTTGGAGGTCCAAGCTAGATGAGCTTCGATAACTGTGCCTTTGACCCTAAGATTGACCACCATCCAACCACTAATGGGGGATTTGTAGGAGTGTTACGAGTCGGACATATTTTCCACCAATGTCATATATATCTTGCTTATGACATTGGCTTTTCCCCACACTAAGAGCGAAATTAATGTTGGAGGCAAAAACCCATAACCCCTCGTTATTGGTTATAAATAGTAATGAGTTTCACGAAATACGTGAATAATAACTATACATGTATAAATAAAATTAAAATTTTATTGAAAAATATGAGTTACTAATAATAAAATCCAATCACACGCGTCGTGTCGTACTTTCAATGAATAATTATATAATCTTCAATTAGTTCTTATCATGCTTCCAACTTCCGAGTTATCCTCACTCTCAAGAGGGCGCTAGTATTAGTGCGATCGCCAAGCTGCTTGCCCACTTTGAATATTTACGGTGCACAATTGGGCGGTGCTATTAAAAAATAAATAAAAATCAAAATGTATAACCATGTACAAATTACAAAAGTATAGCATCTAAATTTATTTGGGGTTGAATGTGCGGTCCATTTAATAACGTACTTTTCTTTTCCTTTTTCTCAATTATATCTAAGTTAACATATAAAATAGACGCATTGCAATTTCAATAAATAAATAACATTTTCCTTTCGTGTTTTGAACCTCAGTCACAAAACGTTCGCACAATTGAACCAGAAAAGTGGGACAAAGCTTCCAAAACAGGCACGTTTTGTACGGCAGATTTGTTAAACAAAAATCGAATTCTTGGTAATTTGTTACTTAATCATGGGAACAATCGAGCCTTTTTAAATAATTGCAAGTAAAATAAAGGCATGAAGTGGATGCCAATGGGACTAAGAATTAAGAAAGAAACACCATAATTAGAGACCAAAATTAAATTAATTGAGTAGATCTAAAAAGCATTACGCCAACAAATATAAAATGAAGTTAATGGTGTAGGGCGTGGTGCGAGAGTGATCTTCTCATCATTTCCCGAAACAGGCATGCTTAACGAACTTGCTAGCTTGTAGGTAACATGCCACATCTTCGAATGGTTTATACTATTTAACTAAAGAACTTACATCGCTAAGTACCATTCTAATGGCTCGACTTGTTGAACTAATTTAGTTAAAAATTTATGAAATTAATCTCCTGCCTCTAGTGGGTAGGATAAAAAATTTCCTTGATATGACAAGAGAATCATTTGGTTAGGATAAAAACTTTCCACTGATAATAGGCAAACCACTGGGGTCTGAAAATCAGATATGTAAAAACTTATACTGTTAGAGGAAAACATAGTTAATTATTTATATTTATATTTGAGATAAGTTTTTTATTACATAAAATTATTTTTATTAAAAGTTTAACAAGTAAACGTTTTACACTTGGGTAGTCGTAAAATTTAAAATTATGATGTTCATATGTTTTAACTACGTTGAAGTACGTGTTCTCAAAGTTTAAACTATTAGAAAAGTAAGAAATTGGAATTCAAAGTTTTCTCCTAATATACATGTGTTAGTTGTTGGGGAAATTAGGTGCATTATATTCCATTTACCAAAATCACATGCATGCAAAGACAATAAAATCGTGACTTACACTTGTAAAATATCGAATAGAATTTTGACTTACCAAAATCAAGATACACGTACAAATATCGACTTACTATTATAAATAAATTAGAAATATATGAAATGAAGCAAAGTATGCGAATGCAAATCTCTTTAAGACAGATTTCACCCATGCACGGATGCTAACATGATCAAATGAACGTCCATCTTTCAAAATAAAATATTTCTTTAAAATTAATATAGGAAAATATTAATTTTGCCGGGTTAATTAATGCCTGACCATACTACTCAAGGAATGAAAGATATTGAACACAAAATATTGAACACAAAACTCAAATTCAGAAATTATTTTGACATAATTTGGAGAATGAAAAAATTAGAAATCAATTATATGAAATTGATTTGGAGTGAAGAAAATGGAATTAGCTAGTCTAATTTATAGATTTTCGTGTGTCACTTCCCAACAATCGCATCTTTTGGCAAAACTAATTCCAACCACTAGATCATACTGTTGATGCATAAAATTGAGGCCCAATTAAATGGCCCAAAAAGGGGAACCCAAGTAGGAAGTCTGAAGGATATGCCCAAAAGAAACCATGAAGAGCCCTAGAATAGTAGCCGGAAACAAAGTCATTAAC
>CAIGRP010079367.1:0-11364 GCA_903798385.1 Fraxinus cuspidata
TTTTTACATTTAAGTTTGCTGTTGCTTTGCAAGTGATACACAAATTTGTATCGAATGCTAATAGTTTAGAGTTAGATTAGTAAAATTCGTAATTTGCAGTTTCTTATGGTAAAGATACGCACACCGATTGTTGTTAGACTTGAACCACCTATCATTACTCATTATATCAATAAAATCTAGTCTGAAGAAATTTAGTTATTTACTGGCTTGTTGGAGCTGGAAATTAATTATGAAACGGTCCTTAGAACCATTTAACTATGCAGTTCACGTTTAGAAATCTTTTCACTTGATTATCAATACATGCTTATAGTTTTTTCAATCACAAAATTGTAATGTGAGAATCTGTAACTTCTATCTTAGTTAGTAAATGGAGGCTAGTCTCGACCGCTGTCCTATGTATGTGAGTGATTTTTCAACCTGATCTGTCAATAGGGCATTCTGACTTAGAAAGTAGTCCTTAGCTTGTTGCTTCTATGTAGGGTAACACCTGCAACGATATATATTTACCTAATCTTCTTTAGATTTAAATTTGTCTTTAAATCTTTGTAGAGTGGCAATCGCGGGCTTCGTTTACTCCGGCACATCATTCATTTGTTCATCAACATTTGGTACTTTTTCCTGCGGCTGAGTAATGCACCCGATAAAACCCTTAATATCAGCAAAGTTAAATGCCTGGCAATTGTTATGGACAGTGAAGAAGCTCTCCAGATTCCGAAAGTTCTTGAGCTATTACGATGGCTTGCGGTCATTGGTTTGAATAATGTATGCCTCTACGATAAGGAAGGTACAGGTTCCATGGCTCTATTAAATCATTATTGAGCTTACAGTTTCAACAATGTGTTTTTCTACCTTCTGTTATTACAATAGAAATTGCTAGGAGTACAACATCCTCATGACTAGAATTCAAAAGAAGTCATAACGGGAAGGTTTAAAAGTGAAAAAATGTTCAAGGTACTGTCTTCTAGTTCTACATTTTTCTCGGTTCTAGGTTACTAACATCCATGACAAGCTACAATGCTTCCACATTTGTGCAATTGTCTGATACTAGATTATTAAGTATGATCTCATAAAATAACTTGTATCTGATTATTTTGGCTGGATACAAACTATTCAATACTCCCTGCCTCCAAGTGAAATAATCCACCCAAGAAAGAAAAACAGAAATATTACAGTCAAAGTTCTGTACCTTTGTGTCACCAGAATGCCATTACGGATGGCTGCTCGCTCAAATTAAACCAACTTTGTGCAGGAAACTACCACAATCGACCCGCTTTTTGAGCAGACGTACATGAATTTGGAATTCATTTCATTTTCTGATGGGAAAGAAGCAGTAGCCAAGGCAGCTAATTTTCTTTTTGAGAAGCACAATTCAAGTGCCAATACGGAGAAGCCAAATCTGAAAGAATCTGACATGGCTGAAGCTCTTATGTCTATAGGTTTGTTGTGTTCCATGTTCCCCCAACTCTGTATATGTTTTTAACCTCATTGTTTTAATAGAAGTATACAACAGCTTGGATTTATTCTATCGGTTTAATAAATTCACTACCATTTTTTTTTTTTTTTTTTCTGGTTTTTAGGATGTGGAGGAACAGAACCCAATCTCATGCTGATTTATGGGTTTGCACGATGCCATCTAGGATTTCCAGCTTGGAGAATGAGTTATACTGAGATTGTGTAAGTATTAGTTGTAATACTTAACATCTTTTCTATTTTTTGGTCGAACACAGTGAACAGGAAAATTGACTTGCAAAGTAAACATTTTTGATATGAGAAATAACTTGAATACTTTTTTCTTTTTAGTTCCAGTAGCAAACTTGTGTTCATAAGCCATGTAGTAGGTACAACTGTAATTCATCGAGAAATGATAATAACTTGTGCGGTTTTAATCTGTTATATATCACCCAAATAGAAAGCTATTATGTTAATTTCCTGCCAGAATAATAATCAAGAATGTTTATATAGTCCGACTGATTACATAATTTTACTTTGAGCATGGTAGTTCTCAGTTTCAACCTTGGGATAAAGAAACTCACTTCCCACGATATACACACTCCCCGTCCCAACCAAAAAAATAAAAATAAAAATTCTCTGCATGTAGGCTGTGTCTCCCATGCTGTAGCCAAAGTAAATGCCAATTTCTTTCATTCCAACTTTTATTCTCACGTGTTCAATTTAGGGGCAATTAAGTACAATTTTTTATACTCTCTTCAAATTTTGGACACTGAACTGTGGATTTTACTTTTTGTGTCAGGCATATGGGATCATTGATGTCTATGAATTTTGGTTCCCTAGTCAAAGTCATTCATCGGTTCACAATGGTGCGCCAAAACTATGGTATGCATATCCTCCTAATGAATGACATCGTCGTGTTACTTGTCTCTGTATGAGTTATTTTTTCCCCTGTTAAAAAGTAAATGGATAAGTGATCAGATTATTGATGGAAAGTACTTGAAGCGGACCTAGTAATTTATTAATAGTCAGTCGAAGAGTTCCATAATGGTATTAACTAGTGCCTCTTGAAAGGCATTTACAACTTTTTCTCCTGTTCATGGAGACGGAAATCTTACAAGTGCAAAAAGTGATTTGACTTTTTCGACAGGCAAGCGTACATAACAAATAGAAATCTCTGTAGATCACATGCTTTTGAAGTGAACCTTCATTGGAAAAAATGGCCAGAAAGGGGACCTTTATTGTAATTAGGTTAAGGTTAATGTGAAATATTTTTCTTTATATATACATAACCACAGTACACAGCCAAGCAGCACGAAAATTTGGCAGTCAAAAACTGGTGTTTTAGAGAGAAATGTTTAGAAGATAAAGAGAGAAAAGTTAGGGAAGAAAAAATGGTTTGCACGTTCGCGGTACATTTGGTGTTCTACCTTTGTGCGGGGAGAAGTTGAGAGAGTGAGAAAAACATTGAATTGTGTGATTTACTCAGCTAAGAAAGAATTCTTCTCATGTGGTTGTCGGTGGTTTGTCGAACTACGTTTAATTCTTTTTCTATTCGTGCTCTTTTTTGTATTTTTCCATTTCCACACGCTGGTGGGATTTTTCCCCAACATATTTTACAAGATTTCGAAGGTGAATCTTGGGCCATGCTGTTATCTTTGTTCACCATTATGTTCTTCCTTTATTGGGCACTGGCAATGCATGTTGAGATCATAATTAATCCTTTAAATAAAGATCACTGACTCGAGTCAATGATCAATTTCAGCTACTTTGTATTTATCGGTGTTTTGAAAACCATTGTGGACTGGCCGGTTCAATCCTGTTTGAACCCTTGACCTTTTATGTTTTCCGGGTCGGTGCCCAGGTCGAGTTTTAAAGCATCGGTATTTGTACTATAGTTTGTTTATGCAATTCGTGTGGGATGCTTCCCATCAATTCAAAGCAGCTCATCTGAATTAACTTTGTTCATCACCTTAATATTTATTTCCCCTGCCAGGTGCATAGACTTACATTTTGAGTGGCGTGTTCTTTTATGACATGTACGAGATGTACATCTCTCGTTGAGGAACAGTTGCTGCAAGAATTTACGGGCCAGAGACACTCTTCAGGACAATTCCAATTATATTATTAATGTAATAAATTAGAATTGTAGTTTTTTTTTTTTTTTTTAATTCAAGAAGTTCGCCAGAATTTTATAACATGTACAAGAATGTACATCTCTCGTCGAGGAACACTTGCTGGCTGCTGCAAGAATTTACTTAAAATCATACAGATTTTTTTTTTTTAAAAAAAAAAAACTTATTTTGAAAGTAAAGTTGCTATATTGTCAACAAAAGCAATTTTCTTTTCTTTTACTTGCGAGTAAAAACGTAACCCATGGACGTGCTTAACATTTTACAAAGTGGTTCTTTAAGTTTATCTATATTTTGTCGAATTCAAAGGCATGCGATACTGTTTTCCTTCTCGACTTAGATCCTAGCAGTCAGAAGTTGTATTCAGCTACTAGAAATTTTGTTTTTTCTCTGTTTTTTGGGTCTTAAAAAAGCTTGATGAAAATATTTAGTAGGTAAAAGATGTTGCCCAGCATTGCAAACTTTAGATTTCACAGCTTCTTTACAGATACAACCATCATAATAAGATCCAAGTATTTCATGGCATTTTGTACTAAAACACACATAAACGTACACACTTTTGTAACTAGAGCACTGAAATCCAAATAAGGTTATCAGCAGGGAAGAAGTGGCACACTGGAGATGCACCGGGTCGCGTTTTCAGCACGCGGAACGAGACATGTTCAGGATCCCAGTGTGAGGTATCCATGTGGCAAATTGCAGCAGCTTCCAATCTTCCTCCATCCTCACCAACCAATGAAACCTTAAACAACTTGATATCACTTTCTTGGCTATGGCAATAAAACACAGCATAAGGGTAAGGCAACGGGTGACATGCCACTATTTTATGAGCTAAAATCTCCTCGGGAGCTTCCGAGATGGTATAATTTTGCAGAAGGGTTTTGGACTTTGTAAGGTGATTCGTCGTGAGAACTTTAAATTTGGCCTTGAATCCAAATATGGATCGAGCTGAGTCGAGCATCGATTCAAGGGAGGAGGCACAAAACTTGGTTTCTCCTTCGAGGGGTGGAAATTCACAGTGTTGAAGGGTATTTTCCATTGCTTTGGCTTGTTTTGAGCCCTCCGGGAAGGAGAATAGTTGAAGAATATAATGAAGTTTTTCTAATGAAAAGGGAATAGAATCAGATTCTTCTTTGGATAGTAAAGAGGGAGAGGTAGAAGGGTCTTTTATTGGGAAGTAGATACACATTTTCTTCCCAACTTTAAGTTCATTGACATGAAAGAACACATTTAGTTCAGGATCCAAGTGATTCATATGAGATAATGAATGATCATGTAAATTCTTGCCAGAATTTTCATCCCTACTAGCAGGAACTCGAAGATGATTATCTTTAAAATTATGTCCCAATTTCATATCATATACTTCTCTTTCGACCTTTTCCCCATTTGCTTCAGTCATCTCGAGATGCTGCAATGGTGTCTAAATTGGATAAGAGTCCATAATACTCAAAAGGGAAGAATTCAAATACAAAAGAATACAACGTACTCAAACTCAAAAATTCCACGCAAAATACACACCAGAGGATAAAACCAAAAGACTACAAGTACTAAACTGAAATCACTCCAACACATGAATACTAAGTGAGACTAATAAGGATCGTCAAGTCTCGCCAAAATACTCCATGACTATCTTAGAATTGTTGTCAAATCCCCAAATCAACACAAGTTCACATGAAATCTAATGCGTGTGAAAATCTCATGGCTTAAAATTTAGCCGAAAACGGGATAACCGAATAAAAATTTATGTTCATAAAATTATAGTGCAGAAAGATGGAAGAAAATATTACCTGCAGCACAAGTAGTGAGCAAAAAAGATGGACAAGATAACCAAATCCAAAACCCATATTTTCTTTTTCTTAAATCTGTTCTTTCTTCAGCAATCTTCTGCTTCTGAAAATAAGACCAAAACAGTAAAAAATTGTTAAGGAATTGTATTAGGTATTGACAGGCACATGGCTACTTGATGAAGGTAGACAGAGCTGAAATCATAGAATATCCATTAAAAATATAACCTCGTGCTGATGTCTTGTACAGTGATTTTCCAGAGAATATTGAAATGCCCGTAATGGAGTTTGATTCTATTTTGATTATTGAAAAATGGTTAATCTATAGTTTTTGTCCATGTCCGCTGACTTGGAGCTCTTCTTTTTATAATGTAAATCTAATGTAAATTCAGCATCTTTTCTTCTTATCCTAGGTCATTTAACTATCAGTTTTTGGAAGTCAGACACTCCAATCTTGATAGGACATTATTTAAATATTAGTCAATGTGCTAAGATTAGTCAGTCCTTCTTACAACTTCTCCAAAGTCGAAGTTCGATAACTCATATTTCTACTTGACATAATTGGTTAGTTAATAATATCTCTCTTTAAAATCGATGATACACATACTATATTTTTAATTGGTATTGACAACTTTGTTCCCCACACATCAGAATGCGTTATTATCTAGTGCTATAAGTTTCGCCATAAGCAAGGAGGAGGGGTACAATTAGGCGTTTCCTTCTGCATGTTCACAAGATCTGTGTGCATTAAAAGAAGGCTTAAAATCAGGTTTAAGAAAGATTCAAAATAGATCAAGGGTGCATCAATTGAAAGCAGATAGATCTCTTTTAGGTCAATAAATTCGCAACGATAGTGTCCGTTGAGATAAAAATTATTAAAGTTTTATTTGCAGAAATCACATATAAAACTAATGTTCTTCTGGTCCTTATTTATTTTAATTAGTACGAACCAATTAATGTAAATCAACTTGCATTAAGTTTTAATAGTATGGAACTATTTAAAATTTAGTGTCCACAATTCGTCCATTAGTTAAACAGTGTTAAAACATGGGTATCGAATAAACCTAGTGCACTTGTCCTAACCCACTACCACATTATTAAACAAGTCATTTATGTCCACAGTAATTGCCAAGGATATTGGTGACATCCCATTGAGGACAACTTTGAAAATTAAGGCTCGTCAATGCCGACGTCAATTTAAAGATATAATTTAAATAAATTAATTAAATATCAAAATAAATATATATTTTAAATTTAAGTTTCGTCACAACTCGTTTATGAAAGTTAAGGTAAATTCCATCAGGAGTCCCCAACTTTTCGTAAATGTGACACCACCCGCGTCCACAATCTACCATTTCTACATGTTCCCGATCTTTTAAAGTTGTGACAACAATGTCCCCCACCAAACAAAAAATGTTTATCTAAATTTTAAACGTCATTCGTGACGCTCGCATGATGTAAGAGAGGAGTTGAAGCAACGAGATGTGTTTTACGAGTAAGGACGAACTTTATCATATTCAAATTTTAAATGGAAGTTGAACTCACGATTTGAATTATTTTGAAATAAAGGAAACCTTTTCAATAAATTTTAACATTTCAGTTAAATATCATAGACCATTTAACGTAAAGATTTTCCGTTCTATAGGAGCATGAGTGCTAAGAGTGATGACTTTTTGGTTTCTGATAACAAGTACGTGGAATATTTGTATGGTGTGTGCTGTTCAAGAGTTGACAATTTGCAGATGCTACGGATGAATTTTAGGATCCGTTTGATTGTAAATGTGAAATTTGGGTGGAAAGAAAATGAATTATAGAGAATTGAATTGTCTAGAATTTGTTTTACTGAAAATTGTAATTAATTGTGTTTGATTGGTATGATTTTCCACCTCGAAAATGTTGAAAAATTGGTGTCCGTTTTGCTTCTTTTTCGTGAAAATTGTCCATTAAAGTGATAATTTTTTTACTATTGGGTCTAGAATTTGTTTCAATTGCCAAAATAAATTAAAATACCGAATACCATTCGTTTGACTTTATTTTGCATGGAAATTGTCAATAAAAGTGATACATTTTTTTACCGTCGTGTCTAGAATTTTTTCCAATTGTCAAAAAAAGAAAAAAAAAAGCTGGAAATTCAATTGGTGGAAATTGATTTTCCACAAAAACCAAGGAAAATGTGAGCATATAAGTCAAACAAAGAAAATGAATTTCATGAAAAAAAAAATGTATCAAACAAGGTAAAAGTTGAAAATTGGAATTTGTTTTTCATTTTCTATGGAAAATAATGGCCAATCAGACAGGGCCTTACTTTTTAAGAATGGATTGCACCAAACTATGCTCTAACATCATAATCAAATCACTCAATTGTCCATAGCAACTTCTAGAGTTAATTGATGAACTTTTACTAATGTGGGTTTATGTTAATTCGACCGACCAGATAATGAATGTGACATATTCTTTTATATCATAGTGCTTACTAAGTATTAATACTGGTTTCTCTTAACTCAGCCGACCTAGTTAATGCTTGAATGGGAAGCTTTTATTGCCAAAATTGTGGCTATAAACCACTACTATTTCTTCTAGTGCGCCTAAGACTAAAGCTTGAACTAAGTCAAGAATCCAATACGGATGGTGCATATAAACTTCAACGAGCTAATCAATAATATTCTTCTTATACTTGTCCACACCTCGAATGACCAAAATAAACTTTAAATAAACAAAATTATTTCATTTTAATAATTTAAATTTTAGATAAATTAATTTTATATAGTATTATATCAGGAAAAAAAATCTTATTATCAACTATTATCATTATTATTTGATACATAAATTTCACCACCATGTGAAATAAGCGCGTTGAAAGGTGATCATACAAAATCATAATCGACAACAAGAATTTGGTTCTTTTTACGAACTGGATGTCGATAAAACAATTTAAATAAATTCATCTCTTCTCTTTAGCTTTTGGTACGATATTCAAGTATTAACTGCTTCTTTGAAAAATTATTAAAAAGTTGAGGTTAAAGTGAAAAATTAATTTTAACTACACATTTAATGGAATCCGCAACTTTTATCAAATTTTTATCTATATATTTTATCATTTATCAAAATCTGCTAAATATTTACCAAAAAAAATAAAAAAAAAAGCCGTGTCAAACCTCTAAATCTGTAGATTCAACACCATCTAGATGCCTTGCAAGTCAATAAAACGACATCACTTATGGTGCCCATATGTTGACTATTTATTATTTTAATGAACTACATGATTTACAAAATGGAGGTCCCTATTGGCCAACTCATTTAATTATCTCTATTAGTATAAATTATTTTAGCTATAATTTAATTTAGACACATTAAAAAATGTAGCAAAAGTACAGGACTGCCTTGATAATCCAGTACAGGCTTCGGTTGTACGTTTGACATTATCAATATGGACAGTGCTACGTATACGTGATCAAGTCCAATATAATATCTTATATACACTTTATCATTTGTCAATTTAAAATACAGTCAGATTTTTCATTTAATCTTTTTCTCCCACGTCATTTCGGTCACTTCTTCTGATTGTTTTTCTATGCAAACAACAAATTCCTATCAATATAGGACTAACACTATCGATGGACTATATTCATCCACACGTAGTGTCTATTTATGACGTATTATCATATACCATTGTACGATATTTGCCACAATTTTTTATAAAAATACAAAATTTAATGCCATATCTAGCGTAATTTGCTTGTCCTGGCATCAATTTTGAGCCACTAGTAAATTTCTATCAACTTAAACTTTTAAACGGCATAATTTGTGTGTATTTTTTGTCCGACTAAATGCGTACTCTATTTTACTATTAATGACATCAGTCACACGAAAGAAATAAATGGTACTAATTAAGATTAACCATCATTAATCTTTCACCAAACAAATTTTCAATATATAACGGTAGTATAAAACACCAAAAAATGGGCTACCAACTATTAGATTATGGCCATGCTTGGCAGATCTTCTGTTTTTTGTAGAAGAGTTTTTTAAGGAAGATATATTGGATCAGCTTCCTCTAAAAGCTCTTCTAGTTAGACAAAATACTTTCAAAAAATCATTCAAACAGATTGAAAGCAATTTCTTAATTTCAGAAATAGTTTTTGACTTTTTAAAAAGCCTAGCCAAATGGACACTATTTTACCTTGTAAAAATTAATGATTTTTTTTTTTAAATATAAGTCCAAGTGGCCTATAAATACTAAGTCAGAGGTTGTACAGTTTGCAGAATACCAAACAACTTGTGCTCAATGAATTTGAAGATGAACATGAGAACTTCCTCTGTCTTCTTTCTTCTTTCACTTGTCTTGGTAATGTTTATCTTTTCCTTTTGTCTTTCACTTACAATAAGTTTAATTGCATAATTTGTGTAGAATCTTTCATTTTGAAGTTATTTATAGCTCTATAAATAGGGTCTTATTCGTCCCATTTGCCTAATTGTTGTTTCCTTTTTCCAGATTTCAAGTGTTATTGATGCAAGAAAAGACCCTGGAGAATACTGGAAGAGTATAATGAATGGTGAACCTATGCCTAAAGCAATCACAAACCTTATACAAGATTCCAATCATTTTATGAGAAATTTTGACACCAAAGCTAATGTTATAATCTATCACAGCCATGCTCATTCAGCAAAAATAAAGCCTTCTTCTTAAGAGGGTTAGTAGACGTCGACGGGACGATGAAAAGAGGACATAAATCTTCTGCAGAAGATGTTGAGGATACCTTAAATTTGAGCTTATGATTTGTAGGAACTGTTTGTTGTCGTTAGTAGGTTGATCATGTTCCTGTAATAGTTTATGTTGTCTTTTGATTGTTGACGTTTACATGTGAAAGATTTTATATTCGGGCTTTGTGTCTTTCTTTTCGAATTTATGCTTTTTAAATTATTTTGATGACTTTGTAGATGCACATTCAACAACCATATATATTTTAAAGTCGGCTATGTTAATCTTTTCTCAACATTCCGTTCAATTCATTTCTAGATCGAAGTTAACTAGATCATTAATAACTACAATACACTATCTTAGACTTATACCTCTTTATGATTATTTTACCGGGATTCAAAACGGATCATCTTTTAAGTATTCGCAAAGGTACATGAACAAATGATCTAAGTTGTCATTTCTTTTAAATCGGCACTACTTCCACTTTTTGCCGTTTATATTTATTTGGTTTAACCTCTCATAAAAACAAGATTTTAAGGTGTAAATGGTAGAAATTTTTGCCAAGGAAAAAGTGAATACTCGGTGCTCAACAATTGAAGGGTTTTTGGTGCATAAGGAATTCCTCCTAGTGTGACATTTGGAGTTGTCGTTCGTTCAGCAAATCTTGTAGCTTTCACAAACAGTTGGGAGGAAAATTCTACGTGAAATGTTAAATCCATCATACGTGAGAAAAATCTTTACGCTTCACCATGTCGAAGTGTTCAACACGAATGAGCAAAAATGACTCCTTGTGATGTTCACTCGTCGCTACCCTTTATTGAAAAAATCGAAGTCTAATTAACATTGATAGTTACACGGGCAAGGATATGTTGAAGTTCCATCTAAATATTATGTTATGTGTACATAGCATAATCCATAGGGATGTCCATAATGGACAAATGGCACCATTCAGGCCCGGTTCTGGCCCAGTGGCCTTGGGCCTCAAGGTACACGGGGCCTCAATGTGTTTGAAATAAAGTGGCAATGGGCTCTAAAGTATAAATGACTTCAATTTTTTGAAAGAGTGGCCTTGGGCCTCAAGGTACAAGGGGCCTCAATTTTTTTGAAATAAAGTGGCATTGGGTTTTAAAGTATAAATGGCCTCAATTTTTTTGAAAGGAAGTGACATTGGGTTTTGAGGTATAAGGGTCATCAATTTTTTGAAAGGAATGGGCATTGGGCTTCAAGGTATAAGGGGGCCTCAATATTTTTGAAAACTCAAAATAATTATCCTTGTGAAATATGTAAATTACACATGGTA
>CAIGRP010079372.1:0-29052 GCA_903798385.1 Fraxinus cuspidata
GATCTTCCTTCATTTCCCATTTGAATTTCTTGACCATTATCAATGCCATGATAAGTTTTGAAAAAAGACTTATCATAACAAACATGGATGGTTGCTCAGGTGTCATATCACCATCCCAAAACTTTCCCTTGGAATGCATTGGTTTCGCTCATCGTAGCGATAATCTCATCAATGGAGTTCACTTGTCCTTCCTTCTTTGGTTTTCTTCTATGCCTGCAATCTCTAGCATAGTATCCCGACTTTTCACAAACATAGTAAGATCCCTTAGAATTATTTTTTTAACTTCCCTTGATCCTTTTTAGGATCAAGAGGTTTTCCTCTCTTCTTGAATTTGTTAGTGTTGTCAACATTATCCACGACATTGTCTTTCGAAGAGCCATCATAAGAACATTCAGTCTTATCTTTTGCCCTCGATTATTCCTCTATGCGAAGATGTTTTTTGTATTTATTCCAAAGAAAAATCTTTGGAGTTGTGAAGAATATTCTTCCTATATCATTTCCAAGACCCCTGGATTTTAGTGATAATTGCTCCAACTTGAAAAGTTTCGAGAAGTTCGATTTTCACCGCTTTCAATTTGTTGACAATAACTTGTAGCTCGTGTACTTAAGGCAACAATGAAATGTTATCTAAAAATTTAAAATCAAAGTATTTAGAAATTAAGAATTTCTTTCATATCTTCTTCTTCAGCCTTATATTTACTCTCAAGTGCATTCCATATTTCTTTTGCCGAAGTGGTGTTGGTGTAGAGATCATACAAACGATTCGATAGCTCATTTAGAATGTGTCCACGACATATTGACTCATCATCTTCCCGTTTCTTTCTTTCTGCACGAACTTCATCAGGATCTTCTAAAGTTCAATCGGGAATAGGTTCCAATTTTGAATCAAGAACATAGAAAATCTTCGACGCTGTAAGGAGGAATTTCAGTTTGTCTTTCCACCTTGTAAAATTTGCACTATCAAATATGTCCAACCGTACCAAGTCTTGATTCATCATTTTGATTGTTACAAGTGTACACTCCATTTCCATCGCAGTAAAATAAGCAAGTATCGTTTGAGAATGTTGGAAAAAAAGTGTGAATGACAGCAATAGAAACAAAGAAAAATGGAGAAGAAGATGAATATTAATATCGAAACAAGACTTGAGGAAACAAAGAAAAATGGAGAAGAAGATGAATAGTAATATTAATATCGAAACAAGACTTGATCACGAAATGAAAACGTTGTCCTCAAATGATATTTGCCTTATTCTCTATGATTTTAAGGATTTAAAATGACAAATTGTTTGTAGGATTATCAAGCCTTGAATGATGAACACCAAAAGCAAAGTGATTCTTCAAGTAGAACAAGTGAAAATGTATAATTGATTATGTGATGTAACCAAATTTGACCATAAAATTTTTTGACGAATAATTGGATGATTTCTTATATTTTAGAATGAAAACTAACATGTATTTATAGTTTTCAACTATTCTTACAAGAACTGGTTTCAACACAAGAAGAAGAGGTTCAATGCTTCACCATAAAACCACCAGAAAATTCAAAAAAATCTAACCTTACGGTCGGATTTTACTACTATGCAACCACATAGGCTATAACTATGTGGTCCATAGTTATATTATTTGTGGCCCTCGAATTCTCTGTAGTCGCCTATGTGACCGCATGCCAATATGGCCTATGTGGTCGCATAGGCCATTTTTATAGCGCCAATGTTAGTTTTTCTACCTCTTTCCAATTCAGTCATCAATGGTTTCTTCTCTTGATTTTTGAACAATAATACTAACACCAACATTTATAATATAGGTTGGAGAAATCATTCAAACTTTTCATGGGCAAAAAATTAGAGTCCAGGAAATCAAAATCTGGACAAACTACTAGGGGTTTCAGTAACAACAAGAGAATAGACCAATAAAAAAAACTATCCCTGTACGTGCTTATGTGCTTCCAATTCCATTTCTTTAAAGGTTTCGAAAACTGCCTAAAGAGTGAAAGGCTCAGGACTTTGATAAGAACATTACCTTTAGCAAATTCTTTGAACTTCTTTGAAAAAATTGAAGACAGTCTTCGACAGTCTCTCCACTTCTTTTTTAATCACAATCTACCATGATCTATTCACACTACAGCTGTCCAATCGTCTAATTTCTAATTGTAATCCACGCGAAAAGAACAAGAATGATATATTATGATTCCTTTTCTTTTCTTGTGTTAGAAAGAAGTAAATGTTTATCAAAATCTTAGACCCCAATTTTTTATTTATAGATGTTTAAATAGATTTTACCCATCAATCAAATGTAAGCACATTAGTTAATTAATCTAATTTATTAATCTTGGCCCATAAATAAACAACCTAATTAATTAGTTCCATAAATGTCATACACTTGTCAATTAGTTAATTCTTAGTTTCATCTTAAGGTTCTCGTCTTTTCATATGACTAATTATGGTCTCAATCATAATGACGAATGAAGTAAATTATTATTTTTGATTTAATCAAAATAAGAAAAATTAAAATCCTTCTTTTAGTTTATCATTAATTCACCTAGATTAATTAGTTAACATTTGTCGTCTCAAATTGACATTTAGCAATGTGTAAGAGCAATACAGGTGATGATAAATATCACGTAGTGTGATAAAATCAAACTAATTCGATTACCATGGAACTATTATCATTTCGTCAATATAACCCTATCAATTACGAGATATAAAGTTTGTCATTCTCGATTCAATTGATCAAATCTTTCATCCCCCTCTTAAGTCAATTTCTGTGAAACTCTTTTCGACTTATGAAATAGCATATAATTTCAATAACAACTTAAGTGGATCAAATGTATGTTATAGTCTCTTACTATCTATGAGTGATAAATCCTCTATTGATCATTCACAAACTTAGTATGATTCTTGTCATATCCGACTGATACCGTAATAGTTGCACAAGCCCGAAAAATAAAATGAAATTAGGCTTATTTTCTTATGTAATGATCTAACTCCGTGAGCCAACTACGAGCCTAACCCATGGACGGTTTATACCCAACCTCAAATGTACACATAAAATGTATTGCACACACGTACATATATATGGCATTAAATCTCAAATAAGTACATGAAATGAAACCTAAATTTTCCTTTAATCCTCATTAACTTGTGAATATTCTACGAACGTTTCTTCTTCAAAGATTTGACTCTTCATTCCCCTAAATCATTCATAGTCCTTTCCATTATATGCATCAATTTACAATTTAGAAAATTGAGGAAGTAGACACTATGAAGAAGAAAAAGATTCCAAAAGTAAGGGAAAAAAGAGAGGCGAATTTTTTTTTAACTATCGAGTGTTGTCGGGAAACAATATTCACCATCCAAGTTCATCCATTCAAAAACGTCAAACTAAGGTAGGTAGAGGTGCAATTGGTTATTTCGTTTTCAAGTTATGAATTTTCGTTAAAGTATGAACAAATTGGTGCCTTCCGGTAGGCACTACTATAGTTGGAATGATCATTCTCCGTCTCTACATGTTATGATAATTCTATAGAAATTGGATTTTGCCGGAAATCCATCTACGAATGACAGTATGGATCTATAATTCAAAAATTTTAATTTTGATAATGAAATGCATCGATGATTTCAATTGAATTTCAAACTCATGGGTTAATTACCTTCTCACATGTCAATTTGATTTACTTGAGGCGTGGATGATCGTAGGTAAAGATGTAGCATGCAACGGAGAAGCCGGTGACATAATTTTTTTATTCGAGTATGAAAAAAATGCTTACTTGTTTTAAATAAATGGATTTCTATGAACATCACTTGTGGAACTATTCTAACAAGTTTTTCATGAATTATTATGTTTAGTAGTAGTTATGTTTTATAAAAATTAACTTACAAGTTCCCATTTCACAAAAATATTAGCGATAAAATTCAGTGTTGTTGTTTTCTTTGAAATTCATGCTTTTGGCCTTGATTTTAAAAATTCGTAGCTCATTCGTTACTTGGAATTTTTGGATGAAACTAGTGGGTTTTGATAGCATCATGGGTTACCTACTAAAAAAACTTGAAATTATGCCAATATGATGTTTGTAGAATTTTATGTTTCAATTTAAGTAAACTGCGCTGGTTTTTCTCTCGAACCTATTTTTAGTACCTCTTATGTTGTCAATGGAAGCCAATTTTTGGATAGATCATGTTATAGGAAGTTTCCCACTTTTCCTTAAACTTTTGTGAAGTTTCAAAGTCGATAACTATGCAAACGAATTTATTTTGACTCTTGCTGCACAAAACAAAAGAACAAAAGAAAATGGTTTGTGTATACTTTTCTGCCTAAACGTTTCTGCATGTGTTCACGTGAATAGGACCCCATGCATGGAATTTTCAACATTTCCTTATCTTTCATTAATTCCTTTAAAATCATTTTAATACTATGTTATTAGAAATTAATTAGTAGTCTTCTTAATAACAAACTGTATGCTTAGAAAAAGAAAATAAATTAAAGCCAAAAATTTAGTTTGGTTAATCTTTATGTACTATTTGAAAAGTGTGTTTATACAAAGTGTCATTCCACAAAAAGTATAGTTATTAAATTATTTTTTAAAATAATTTCTAAGTTTAAGGCCAAGGTACAATAGTTCTAGTGATGTTTAAGTCCATGCGTGTTGAGGCGTTACAGCATGGTATTAGAGTCATGTTTAGTCGATTCTGTAAACTTGTCGTATTTTTTTAAAATAAAATACTTAAATACAAAGTGGGAAATTAAAATGAGAAAATGAAATATTTAAGGCTCTCCTCGTCATCTTGTATCTATCGATTGATCTTATCTTGCGACCCAGGTATGTTTACCTAAGTAAGTTAAAATTCTTATTGTGAAAAAGATTAGGATTCTATTGTTATGTTTTTCATGTTGCAGTACATTCTACATTTGTTTCATGTATATCTTACATGCAAAGATAAATGTAATTTGAAAAAGAAAATGTGTTGATTAAAAGACATGTATTGGGCTTGAAATTAAACGTTTGGATGACATATGGCTAGGGGAAGACAAAATGCAATGAGAATGAATCATGTTAGTCAACAAGAGATACATATCCGAGATTTTGAGGTGGGTGAATCCTTAGACCTTGAAAATTACTTTCGAAGTGTTTACCAACATGGTTAAAAGCAAAGAATGTGGGTTACAGGATTTGTGACTGACAGGCAATAGGTCATTTGCTAGAAACTCTTGCACTCCGTGAAAAATGTATCGCGAAGCTTATATAAGAAAATACGCTATCTCAAATTTTGGAAAGTGAACCTAACGAACTCGAGTTCGAGGATTTTTTTCAACGCCTATATCCATAATTGGGATACTATAATTGGTTATATGATCTTTTACTCGGGATCCGAATCAACTGTGACTTCATATAACAAAGTTGTACAACAAATTGTGACAAATGCTAATGAGGAGGAAGATCCAAGAGAAGACCGAGAAGAAGACCAAGAGTGAAATGAGTAGAGATTGTGGAGATTACTCTTTTATTTAAAATATATATGTATGTATGTATATATATGTATATATATATATATAATAAAATTTATTGAATTGATTTTTCTATATCAAGATGAAGTAACAAAAATTAATAATGTGATCAAGTTGTGAAAGATATCCCTTTGTCCTTTCATTTCAAATACTTTGGTATTCGTATATAAATTTAAGAAAATATATAATTTCTTATCTCAAAGAAAATGGCTCGAGCAAACCAGAACAACTTCATAAAGGACCTCCTGCGAGCGATTCAAGATCTTGGTAGGCTAAATTAGAATCAAGCTCCGCCCATACCACCAACTCTTATTACTTTCCTATCGCACGCTTTGGTAGTTGAGTTATTTCGAAGGCATTAGTCCCTTACCTTTGATGGAGCATCTAGTCCATTAGTAGCTGAAGAATGGTTTTGGAATGAAATTTCGACTCTTTGCCTGCACTAAAGCTCAAAAGGTCTAGTGTGCAAATTTTATGTTTGATATCCCAAATTATGACCCAATAACAATTGACATTAACTTGGGAACAATTCAAGAAGGAGGTGATGGACAAATATTTTCCTTAATCTTTAAGAGATTTCAAGAGAGTGAATTCCTTCAGCTCAAGTCGGGTAATATGAACCTAACTGATTACAAGCGAAAGTTTAACCAACTCTCAAGGTATGCTCCACACTTGGTTGACATGAAAATTAAGATGACTCGGAGGTTCGAGCAATGGTTAAACCTAGATCTAAGCATGATTCTTATGTCATAGTGTTTCACATCATACCATGAGATGCTGGATCGAGATAACACTATTTGGTATCAGAAGGCTATTGCAGAGCAACACAGACAATTGTACAAGCAATAGGATAAAGTACAACTTGGAAAGAAAAAGTGGAAATGTCAAAACGAAAGAAAGTGCAGAATAAGAAAGCAAATATCGAATCTAGTACCAGTAAGGCCATAGTAGCTACAGTAGTGCCATGTACTTACTGTGGTAAGCCTCATCATGGTGAATGCTTAAATGGAAGAATGTCTGTTTTCAGTGTGGTAAGCCCGAACATATGGCTAAGGATTGTCACACATTTTACTCAAAAGAAGGATGATAACAATGATCAGAATAAAAATGGCAAAGCACGAGGTTTTGCACTAACTCAAAAGGATACATAGGAGAACTCAAACTTAATAGCAGGAACGTTACTGATATCTGATACGCCTGCTTGTGTACTATTTGATTCGGGAGCTACCTACTCTTTTGTATCAACATCTTTCATTGCTAAATCTAGTATTACTTGTAATAAGTCAGAGAATATGTTAGAAGTTAGCATCCCCTCAGGCAAAACATTAAATATAGATCAGTTAGCTAGATCAGTGAACCTTGAAATTGAGGAAAAAACATTAGAATCTTATTTGTATCTAATAAAGATAAAAAAAAAAACAAATTGATGTGATATTGGGTATTGATTGGTTGGGTTACAATTATGCAACCATTCATTGTAGAGAAAGAGAGGTGCCTTTTCAAAAATCAGAGGAAGAACAAATTTTCTTTCCCTGGAATAAAGACCAAACTCCATCTACAATAGGTATCTATCTGCCTAGCAAGTTACAAAAATATTGTGAAAAGAAACATATCAAGGGTTTCCTGTTAATATCTCAAGAGAAAAATGGGCAACAATAAAGATTCAGGATGTACCAGTGGTACAAGAATTTATCGATTTATTTCCAGAATATCTACCTGGTACTCCACCAGATAGAAAAGTGAAATTTACAATAGATCTGGTTCTTGGAGCGACACCAGTATCTAATGCTCCATACAAAATAGCTCGAAAAGAACTTCAGGGGTTGAAATTTTAGTTACAAGAATTGTTGGGTATTGGCTTTATTCGACCAAGTGTATCTCCATGGGGATCACTAGTGTTTTTTGTAAAGAAGAAAGATGGAAATATGAGGATATGCATCGACTATCGAGAGGTGAACCATTTAACCATCAAGAATAAGTATCATCTCCCAAAAATTGAGGATTTGTTTGATCAAATAAAATAGGTTAAGTTATTTTCCAAGATCGACTTATAATCTGGATATCATAAATTAAAGGTTAAGGCGATGATATACCTAAGATGGCTTTCAGAACTTGTTATGGACATTACGAGTTCACAGTCATGCCATTTAATTTGATAAATGCTCCAGCAGTATTCATAGATAAAATGAATCGCACATTTCATCAATACTTGGATCAATTTGTCATTGTCTTCATTGATGACATTTTAATATACTCCAAGAATAAAGATCAACATGAGAAACATCTTAGAATAGCATTAGAAGTATTACGTAAGGAAAATTTATATGTCAAATTTAAAAAGAGCAATTTTTTGCTAGATCGAGTTGGGTTCTTCGATCATGTAGTTACTGCCCAAGGAATTGAAGTGGATCTAGTAAAACTGGAAGCGGTAACTAATTGGAATATACAGACTAACGCTGATGAAGTTTGAAGTTTTCTAGGATTGGCCATTACTATTGAAGATTTATCGAAGGATTCTCCAAGATAGCTAGACCGATAACACAATTAATAAGGAAAAGAGTAAAGTTTCAATGGACAGATAAGTGTGAGCAAAGTTTTCAGGAGCTAAATTAAAGATTAATTATATCACCCGTGTTAACTATACGTAAGGGTTCAGAAGGTTTTGTTATCTATAGTGATGTATTCGAACAAGGTTTAAGATGTGTACTGATGCAACATGAAAAAGTGATTACCTATGCGTCAAGGTAATTGAAGCAACATAACCAAAATTACTCGACGCATGATCCAAAATTTGCGGCGGTAGTTCATGTATCAAAGACATGGTGCCATTACTTATATGGAAGGAAGTCTCACATTTACACAATCATAAGAGTCTCAAATATTTTTCACACAGAAGGAATTGAATATGAGATAAAGACGATGGTTGGAGCTAGTAAAGGATTATAATTGTACTATTCATTATCATCCGAGTAGGGCTAATGTTGTTGCCAATGCTCTAAGTAGAAAGTCGATAGGACAGTTGGCATCATTACCTACTATTCAGATGGAGTTGATCAAAGACTTGAAAAATTTATGAATCGAAATGATTACTACCCCAAAGCAAGTCAACGCTAGTTTAGCAACTTTGGTGGTTCGACTTACTCTTAGAGTTCCGATCATAGAAGCACATGGTAAAGATCCATTCTTGCAGAAGATTAAGAACGATATTAGTATGAATACAAGAAAGGATTTTGGAATAGCTTTGGATCGGGCATTGATGTTTAGATGAAGAATTATTGTGCCTAGGGATGAAGTTTTGAGGAAGGAGATATTGGAAGAGGCTCATTTCACCCCGTACACCTTACATCCCGATGGTACGAAAATGTATCGAGTTCTTTGAGACACATTTTGATGGAGGAATATGAGAAAAAGTATCTGCTTATTTGAATCAAACTTCATAGTGTGCCAACAAGTTAAAGCGGGACATCAAAGACCTATAGGGTTGTTAAATCCATTAGACATACCTAAATGGAAGTGAGAAAATATCGCAATGGATTTTGTGGTAGGACTTTCGAAGTCAGCAAGATGACATAATGCTATATGGGTAATAGTGGATCATCTAACCAAGTCAGCTCATTTCTTCTAGTTAAAATGATATTCAATCTAGATCAGATAACACAATTGTAAATTAGAAAGATTGTAAGATTACATGGTATCCCTGTCTCCATTGTGTCTGATAGAGATCCAAGACTTATGTCTAAGTTTTGGAAGAGTTTATTACGAGTTATAGGAACGAAATTGAATTTCAGTATGGTGTATCATCCTCAATCCGATGGTCAATTTGAAAGGACCATTCAAACCTTGAGGGATATGCTAAGATCCTATGTTCTGGATCTGAGGACAGTTGGGAGTCGTATCTACATTTGGTAGAATTTGCGTATAATAGTAGTGATTTAAATTTTTTTAGCGGCAAAATAACTTATTCTCGTCGAAAATGGTGATCGTCGTACCCAACTGTTAATAGCCGGGTAAAACAATTGACCCAATCTGACAGATAATGGGCCAACCGCTTTAGCCCAAATCTTTAGTTTTTCATTTCTTAGGCCCAATTAATTTTTTATAATTTTCTTTTGTTTCATTTGTTTTGTTTTAATTATTATTTTTTAGAAATAGTTTTAAAATTTCTTAGTTATTTTCTTCATACTATAAATAATTTTTTTTCAGTTTAAAATAGTTTTTAATATTATTGATTTATTTTTCCTTTTATATTTATTTTTTCCTTTTTAAAATTCTTTTATATATCCTTTTTTAATTTTTATATTATTTATTTTAATTTATTTTTCCTATTTATTTTTTGTTTGTGATTCTTTTTTCTCCTTTAATTTATTAAATAATTTATTTTTTATTAGCATCGATGTAAATGAATTTATTTATTGCATATAGTTGTTACAATTCGGTTCCCTTAATTTTTTGAGATTATACTTTATCCTATTATCTCTTATTGAAAATTCTAACATTTGAATTTTCGCAAGATGAAGTACCATCTCAATGTTGAGTTGAGAAAGATCGCGGCAAAAGCTACTTGAGACGGTAGCTTTGAGAGTTTGGCTACTGTAATGGAGTTGCTCGATGATCAACATGGAGATATGCTTTAGCAGTCCTTCATGTGGCACCTGCATCGGTTGAGAGAGGTAAAGTACTCTGGGCAGATCATGCATGCACTACTATGTGAGGTTCTTAGGCCAGTTGATGGTGATGCCCTCGACTTCGACCTCGAGGGTAAGGTTGCTAGTTTCTATATGTTTAAGTTTGCCCTGACGACTGGACTGGAGATTAAAGGCGATGAGATAGCTCGCGATGGTACTCAAAGAAGCAATAGGTTGTACGACACATATTTTTAGGGACAAAGGTTGCAGTGCTCCAATGCAATATAGCTGACAGACGATATGGTGATAGAAGGGGTGAAGAGAGAGTGATGGAGAAGGTGACAGAGATAGTGGTCACCCACAGTTGTGGACAGATGATGGTTCATTAGAATCATTTTTGTTATCTGTGAAGCGGAAGGAAGTGGCCCCGATGGGGACGAGAAAGGTGGTGTAGGAGGAGAAGATGAATGTGGAGGTCCTCGAGCGAAAGATGTACTCGGGACAGAAGGGGTGGCGGATGAGGAGAGGATGCTTGTCGTAACAAAGGATAAGAAGTATGTTGTTGACGTACCGGAGTAAGTGGTCGACAAAATGCCAAGATTGCCATTACAGTACGTCATTTCTCCATTCACGACTAAGGCAAAGAGAAGAACGTTCTTCAACAAGATGTACCCCAATCTCTTTCGAGAGGTGACCATCCCGTGGAAAGCGTTCGAGATACAGGAGAAAAATTATGCTCCGATAAGTATTTTATGATTTTAGTGAAGTACTTTACGCTAACTAATCTACGCTTCTCTTTTAATATTTTTCTTTTTCTTTTTTCAGAGCTAACCACATAATAGCTCAAACGAGATGTCGTACATTTATAAGTCGTTTCATGACATCACGACTTCCGGAGCAAGGCTCACCGACGATGTAAGTATAATATTTTAATTTTTATTTTTTATGCATACATAATTTTTTGTTTATTAGATTAAATAACTCCATTTTTTATTGTTTTCTTGTAGCACATCGACCCGAATATGGACCTATTGCATGATCGAGCTCAAAGATATCTGAGATTATTTAACATTCTTGGTGAGTCATATTGAACACCGAGTTCCTCATCCCATTACCATTGAGTATCAGTCACTTCAACTTACGAGTAATGAATACACGACACCTGAATATATGCTCAAGTGGGTCATAGGGATAAGGCCGAGTGTCCAAAAAAAGTCATGGGAGGGTTGTACACATATGTGTATTCCAATGATCGCGAATCATCAATGCTTTGCCATGGAGATCATCTTTGTTGATTCTACTATATATGTCTACGACTCCAATCATTCCTGTCGACACAGGGTCAGCTTGAGCTTAACTTAGACTCGATGCCTGTGATCGTTCATTTGATGGCTAGACGGGCATGGATGATTCTGCAGAACAGACTAGCCATCGTGTGGGGACACGACGACGACGAGACAACCGAAATCGTAAATATTTATAATTTGTTTTTAATTTGAAAACATAGTTTTTAGCTACACGGTACCTAACTAACATATTATTATTTAATTACAAGGGTGATTGTGGCAGGTTCGCAATAAAGTATATTGATTTTTTGAATATAGCACATTAAGTTGATGGAATCAACTAATTCTGAATACAAAATTGGAAGAATAAGTTAGCGTGCGATTTGTGTGAATTCAATTTTGATTCGTATATATTGTATATTTAATTTTGAAATAATTATAAATATTGTATATTTAATTAAGAAATAATTGTAAATAATGTAAACAAAATGTAAATATTGTTCAATTAACAGTGATACCATTACTCATCCGTCTAATTGTCATTTAGGAGAATCTGACTTGTACAAAATTGTTGAGTATGCCCTATTACTCTGTACCTGTCACACTTACGTGATCTAGAAAACTCTCGGGTAGATGTTATTTTAGACATACGTGGATTTCAAGGACCACGCGGTTCAACTTTGGGTGGCCACAAACATTAAATGGGAGAATATGATTGGAAACTTCCCACTCGGCTTCATTTGGTAGAGGAAATATAGTTTCAGCATACGCTGCTCACTAATAATCAGTTGTATAATAAGAAGAGCATAATGTTCTCGTTGCAAAACATCTATACATAGCCACCGTGACTCATGCTCACATTGAAAACTCTCAAACTGAAATCGACTACAAGTGTATGTATTATCAGTCAAGTTCACCATGTATGCCATATTACGTACACATTTCACGGAGAAGCACAACTTACCCAGTAGGTCCACATTCAACTTTCTCACAAATATGTTCCTGTATATACTTGTGAACTACAAATAACTCATTCATGTCCATCTTTATAGTGCACAAATGTCAGCGGCAACTAGAGTCGACGAAAATAATTATCAACAATGATTTGTTTGATTTTTTTTACTTTGAACTCAAAGTTGTATTTCAGTGTAATCCGGTGCACAGTTTCCTACAAGTCTTTTTTTTTTTTGTTTCAAATAGTTGCTCGACATGCAAATCCTCATTATTGGGAACCACAACCGAAGAATTAGATGGCTATCCATTCGATCCAATCCCTTAGCTCCCGCCCCACTCATGTTTCTTATGGGATAAAGTAACCAAATCCTCATTTATAAAATTATTTTCATTCTCATTGTCGTGAATTACCAATGAAATTTTGTGCATAACTGCGAGATCAAGATGAGGAACAACTGTTTCGAGAATAATCACATCATACTCACGAGCTATCTTCACAGTGTCCCAAAATCATTGATATTGTGATCCCTTCCATCTGAATCTTCATGTTTACCTTCGATAACATTCTTATTCACTAAAGCCACGCAAAGAGGAGTCGTGTGCATTTTTTTTAATTCAAATAGATAATTCACTTTAGCATCAGAAACAACATTCATAGGCGGAATCGGAATGGATGAATGCTTGTTGAATTGAAATCTCAATTCCATAACGTATTGATAGGGATCAATTTTTAGCTTGTTTTGTAAATCATGATATATTTTCACATATGATGTACTTTATGTTGTGGAAATTAGAGTACTAGGACGTATATCAATCATCCATTTCCATACCCATCTATCTTTTTTGTACAATTCGAAATCACCAAAGTAACAAACTGAGATTGCAACCATATCTGCATGACGAAACATAATTTTTAATTATAAGAAAAAAAAATAGTCTGAAAATTGGCCCAACTACTACCAACAAAATTTTATTCATAAAAAGTCAGTCTGATTGATGACAGTCGGCTCAGACTCCAGGTTGTTAACAAATGTTAACAGCTGGCTCTGTTAACAGTGGCTATCAACAGCCGATTGTTAAGATTTGCCAAAATCATTGTCCTGAATATCGCCTGAAAGAATATACATGCAAATGATTATTTTTCTTGCTTTTGCTTAAAAACTTTATAGATCCATCAAAAAAAATTATCTACATGTTAATCTATGTCGAAATAAGATTTATCGATTAAAAATATACACCAATTACGAAATTAAACATATGTAAATATACTTATCGATTCGAAGTGATATATATAAAAAAAATATTTTCTTATTTAGCGTTTGATAAAGTTCTGAGATTTTGAGGTTGAAGTGGATGAAAAGAGTTTTTATATATGTTGAAATAAACAGATAAGAAAAGTTAGCTGGTTTTGAAATTTTTAAAGGGAAACATATGATTTTTACTTGTTAACTAAAAGGGTAGTATTGTCTTTTAAATAAAATAATATTTTGTAATTGTATTGTTTACTTAATGACATCTTTGCCTTTTAACATTCAAAAGGCCGTTGTGGAAATATATAATTATTGAAAATTCAAAATGAAAATTAGGGGGTTTGTTCAAGCCAATTTTACAAGTACCCTCCCTTAGATTCGACTAGAAAGGAAAACTATGACCTCGTTATATAGGACATTTTGAAATACTTGATAGGGTTGGGATGTGCCTTATTGCTTGGCTTTGTTGTCTGAACTATTGGTGGTTCACAACATGTTTCATATATCGATGATCAGGAAGTATGTGCATGATCCTGATCATTGGTCAATTACCAATATGTGAAAGTACAAATCTTATGAGGAATTACCTATTATAATACAGGATCGAAAGGTACATAAGTTACGAAGCAAAGAAATTCCATTGATCAAGTTACAATGGAGTAGTCATGGAGTAAAAGAAACTACTTGGGAAAGAGATGAGAAAATTAAAGACAAATATGTGACACTCTTTGTACAACCATAAAGTAATTTTTTAGGGCAATTTTTTAAGGTGTAGGAGATGTACCCAAAAAATTAAATGAAATTAGGCTCATTTTTTTATTTGAAGATCTAGCACCATGAGCTAGCTACAAGCCTAGACCATAGACGAACCTTATACCCGACCTACATAAGACGTGAAAGCACAATAATAGTCTGATATGCCTTAAATATATTTCCAAGATTAGATTTGCATACATTATTTTTCAAAAGGACCATATTATAAGTAAAAGAGGATTTAATGTTTTATTTGGGGATTTGTATCGTTATTTTCTTATTCTATTAAGTAAATAAGTATAAGGATTGTTGAATCTATAATTCAAAATTTTTAATTTGATAAAGAAATACACAGATGATATCTATTGAATTTAAAATTCATGGATCAATTCCCTTCCTTGTTAATTTGATTTACTTGAGGCATGGATAATCGTAGATAAGACGTAACTTGCAATGGAGAAGCCGGTGACTTAATGTTTTTTATTCGAGTAAGAAAAAAAAAATGTTTACGTTTTTTTAAATAAATGAGTTTTAATGAATGTCGTTTGTGGAACTATTCTATTAAGTTTGTCATGAATTAGTTATGTTTAGTAGTAGTTACAAGTTCCCGTTTCACAAAAAATGTTAGCGATAAAATTTAACGTTGTTGTTTTATTTTGAAATTCCAGCTTCTAGCCTTGAATTTAAAAATCCTTAGCTCATTCTTTGGAATTTTTGGACAAAATCAGTGGGTTTTGATAGCCTCATAGGTTAGCTACTAATTAAACTTGAAATCATGCCAATCCCATGTCGGTAGGATTTTATATTTCACTTTAAATAAACTGTGCTGGTTTTTCTCTCAAACCAAACCGTTGTGAGGTTTTGGAAAATATTTTAGTACCTCATAATTTGCCAACAGAAGCCAGTTTTTGGATATGTCATATTATAGGAAGTTTCCCACTTTCCCTTAAAATTTCGTGAAGTCTCGAAGTCAATAACTATGCAAATGAATTTATTTTGCACTCTTGCCGTGCAAAATAAAGAACAAAAGAAAATGTGTTCACGTGAATAAGACCCCATGTATGGAATTCTTCAACATTTCCTTTTCTTTCATTAATTCATTTTCTGCATGCGTTCACGTGAATAGGACCCCATGCATGTAATTTTTCAACATTTCATTTTCTTTCATTAATTCCTTTAGAATCATGTTAATACTATATTATTAGAAATTAATTAGTGGTCTTCTTAGAAAATATATTAAAGTCAAAAATTTAGTTTGGTCAATCTTTATGTATTATTAGAAAAGTTTGTTTATACAAAGTATCATTCAACGAAAAGTATAGTTAATAATGTTTTTTTTAAAAAAAAAGTTTCTAAATCGAAGGCTAAGGTACAATTATTCTATACAGGTTGGGTTGTTATACTGGCGACTCAGAGCAACATCTAATATCACTAAAGTATAACGGTCCTCATATAAGGTATTATGACAACTTCAAGTCGAATGATCAAATTCACCACTGAACATTGGAGATTAATCATTGAGATAGTTATCTATGTGAAATCTCTTGTAGTGAGTCTCCAATATTTTGTTGTCTTAAG
Organism: Fraxinus cuspidata; assembly: GCA_903798385.1. Classification (NCBI taxonomy): domain Eukaryota; kingdom Viridiplantae; phylum Streptophyta; class Magnoliopsida; order Lamiales; family Oleaceae; genus Fraxinus; species Fraxinus cuspidata. The sequence continues at coordinate 15,949 of CAIGRP010079372.1, forward strand.
CAAACATCCATGCGTCAATTTAAATGTTACTATTTTTTAACTTTGAGATCCGCTACTCACTTCATAAGTGAAAAATGTCACGTGTATTGGTCAATCTACAATAGGAATATCCATATCTTGTTATTTTCTACAAACACGAATAATTCAAGATTCAGCCATATATAACTTGTATTTCACGATCATGGCTTCTTTTGATTAACAAGTTATCAAAACTAGAATCTATGGAGTCTAATAATTTAATTCGTCAAAATAATAATACAATTAAAATAGTAGATCTATCATAGATAAAATGCATCGATCAAAGTACAGTGTTTACATTCTAAATTCAATTGAATTTAAGACATATTACTTACACATACATGGTGGCATGCATGACCGCTGAAATGACTAATATCTTTTGTATAATATTTGAATCTTCTCCTATATTTAATTTTTAAAATGAGCTCATGTCACATCCTCCCTCCTACTATCTTATATCTGGACCATTTTTTTGTCGAAGTGATAAATTCCACATCCAATAGAGATAATAACATAAACCAACTTATAAAGATTTGAACTACTCCATTTAAAAAATGTTGACCTTTTAAGATAGAATTTAAATCTTATCATTCTCCTACCATTCCTCCAACATTCTTTTATATATCCCTCCTAGATAGCACACATTTTGTGTCCAAGTCAGTCAAGTTCTTACACTTTACAACAATGGAAAAAACTGAAGCTGCACAACCAACATGGGCTGAACTGCTAGGAAGCAACAACTGGGAAGGCCTCCTTGAGCCGTTAAACCTCAGCCTCCGGAACCTCATCCTTCAATGTGGCAATTTCTGTGAAGCCACATACGATGCCTTCATTGATGACGAAAATTCCAAGTACTGTGGTTACTCTAGGTATGGAAAGAACACTTTCTTCCACAAAGTCATGCTGGAGTCGGCATCCAATTTCCAAATCTACAGCTTTCTCTATGCCACGGCCCGGGTTAGTGAAGGCGAAGCTCTCCTATTTCACTCAAAATCACGTGAACCAGGTGACAGGGAATCCAATTGGATTGGCTATATTGCCGTCACTACTGATGAAGTTAGTCAACGATTAGGCCGTCGTGAAGTTTATGTTGTATGGCGTGGTACAAAACGAGCTTATGAATGGATAGACGATTTACATTCAACTCCGGATTCCTTTGAACATTCGTTACAACCTATAGCTTCTCAATACGGCGGTAAAGACGATGAGAACGTGCCTAAAATCATGCAAGGTTGGCTCACAATCTATGTTACTACTGATCCCAATTCACCTTTCACAAAACTAAGTGCAAGAACTCAGCTTTTGACAAAGATTAAAGAACTTAGGAACCAGTATAAGAATGAGAATCTGAGCATAATAGTCACTGGTCACAGTCTTGGTGCAAGTCTATCTACTTTATCTGCATTTGATCTTGTTGACAATGCAGTTACTGATATTCCGGTATCTGCCATTGTCTTTTGCTCTCCAAAAGTGGGAAATGAAGCTTTCAACGATAGATTAAATCAATTCTCGAATCTGAAAGTTTTGCACATCAGGAATAAGATTGATCTTGTACCACTGTATCCAATTTTTATGGGATATTCGAACACAGGTATCGAGCTACAAATTGACACCAGAAAATGCCCGAACTTGAAGGACTCGAAACATCCTCTTGACTGGCATAATTTGGAGGCTACTTTACACGTGGTGGCGGGTTGGAACGGAGCTGATGGAGAATTTGAATTGAAGGTGAAACGGAGCTTGGCTTTGGCCAACAAGTCTTGTGGTATTCTCAAGGATGAGTATTTTATTCCAGAATCTTGGTGGGTTGAGAAGAACAAAGGAATGGTTCTGAATGGAGATGGAGATTGGATTTTGGCACAACCATCAGACGAAGACCAACCTGTGCCTGAATTCTGATTCTTACGTGCTACCTACGATTTGCGACATGAGTCATGTTTAATCTATTAAGTCATTTTATATATGTAATAAAAATGAGTGTGTAACATAATTATTGCTCGATTGTTAGTACTTAATTTCTATTAAGTCTATTTATATCTGTAATAAATTTAAGGATGTAATATAATGATTGCTCGATTGTTAGTACTTCATTTCTCGTACCTCTTTGTATAATAATTCTAGTAAAATTTCATATGTACTGGGTTCAATTATATAATGTTTTCATGTTTGTTATTTCTTTTAGGTGAACTTTGAGATAAATACGAAACTTACAGCTTATGCAAGTAATGAAATAGTATATGAATTAAATCGGTTCAATTTCAGTGGAGGTCACTGAGCTTTCGTCATAGTTGCAGTCGAGTCATTAAACTTTGACCCTAGTTACAATCAGGCCACTTAACATTCAACCTAGTTGCAATCAACTTTTTTGACTGCATGAGTCAGAAATATACTTTATAAATCAATTTGAAAGTTTCCGCATACTACAATAACCTGTGAAATTAGCCCATGAAAAATCCGATTAATAATTATGAAAACTACCAAATAGATTGCAGGAAGGAACAGTTGGGAAATGATGCGAAGTAGCTGTGGAGGCTTTACCAAAAGTCGATGGCGCTTGCAAAGGAGGCGGCTGGTGGCTCATCCTAACGTTTTATTTTGGAGGTTGTTTGCCTCTACAACCTGTAGGAAGTTTACACACTGATAGATGGGAACTTCCATACTTGCGTTGTTAATTTTTCTAGTTGGGATGCCCTTTGTTTGTGTTAGGTTTTTAATGTAATTGGCAAATCTGTGAACAAAAAAAATTAGATTTAATGTGTTGTAAAAGTCAATGAGTAAGTTGCAAATATTGCTAATTGAGTTGTATTAGGTATAAGTTCGAGAATGGAAAGAATGAAAAAACGGCGCCGCAATTTTGCTAAACCGTCACCATGACTTTGCTCGGGCGGCAGAAACAGAAACATTGTTGCTAGCTTGTCGCCTGGCCTTCGCTCGATCTACACTTGCCTATCGCCCAGCTTTCTCTCGAGCGACAAGGTTATCCGAAAAATTTTAATTCGCGTTTTTAAGGTTTTTTATCCGACCCATTCACTCTTAAACCTATAGTATAAATGCTATATAGCCTCTGAATAGTATTTCTTAAGGTAGAACATTGAGTGCTTCATATCCTCTCCATCAAAATTATCTATAACTTTCAACATTCGTTGTTTTGATTTGGTCTTGGCATTGAAAACATCAAACCCACTTAATCCAAATACCAAACTGCTACTTCCTACACATCTATCAGAGTTTTGAAGATCAAGAGAAGGCGATTCGGTGATCCACAGGAGATAGATGAATTCTAAAGACGGGAGTTGCTGCAGGAGCACGTAATCCAAGAGGGCTTTGAAAACTGCAGCTGGGAATTGGTGCAGGAGCAACCAATCGAGTGGGGTTGTGGGAATTACAATCAAGAGGTCAAAAAGTACTAGTGGTAGTCGTGTCTAGAGGATTGTAAGTTTATGATTCGTTTATAATGAATTGTTGACTGGCAAAGTGCCTGGAGTTTTTACCCAGTCGGGGTTTCTCAGTGATCATCTTTTGTGTTGTTACCGTTTTCATATCCTCTCCATCAAAATCATCTATAACTTTCAACATTCGTTGTTTTGATTTGGTCTTGGCATTGAAAACATCAAACCCACTTAATCCAAATACCAAACTGTTACTTCCTACACATCTGTCAGAGTTTTGAAGATCAAGAGAAGGAGATTCGGTGATCCACAGGAGATAGATGAATTCTAAAGACGGGAGTTACTGTAGGAGCACGTAATCCAAGAGGGCTTTGAAAACTGCAGTTGGGAGTTGGTGTAGGAGCAAACAATCAAGTAGGGTTGTGGGAATTACAGTCAAGAGGTCAGAAAGTACTAGTGGTAGTCGTGTCTAGCGGATTGTAAGTTTATGATTCGTTTACAGTAAATTGTTGACTGGCAAAGTGCCTGGAGTTTTTGCCCAGTCAGGGTTTCTCAGTGATCATCTTTGTGTTGTTACCGTTTTCATATAACTGCGGTAATTCAACACAGGAAAAATTGAACTGTTTGATTAATCATCTAGAAATAATTAAAAGCAAATTGTTGCTATTTAATTATTAATTCCATATAATCACCTATTTACCCCTTCTAGGTGTAGTTTAGGTCGAATCTCGTAATTTCAATTGCTATCAGAGCCACATTTCGATTCATGACCCATAAATTAAGCTAGATGAGTCAGTCTCTATCCGTGCCTCCATTTTTTTACAAAACCAACTATGCTTACTGGAAAGTTCAAGTGAGAGTGTTCCTTAAAGCATTGGATGAGCGTATTAGGATCAGTGTACAAAATGGTTGGACTGCAGATTCATCCACTGTTGATGGTGTTGTTACACCCACTGACATTTCTTTTTGGACCAAAGATTAAGTTGATGATTGCAACCAGAATAGTAAAGGGGATTCATACTCTATTTGTGGCTGTGTTTGCAGAGGAGTTTAGAAGAGTGTCGATATGTAAAATTGTTAAAGAGGTTTGGGATATCTTAGAGACCATACACGAGGGTACCTAAACTATTAAGAACTCCAAACTACAAATGTTAACATTTAGGTTTGAAGAAATTAGAATGAAGGAAGATGAATCATTCGATGAATTCTATGCGAAGTTTAATGATATAGTAAACTAGAGTTTCAACCTACGTAAGAAGATCCCTGAGTCTAAGATAGTTTGAAAAGTCCTTAAATCCCTACCTGAAAGGTTTAGACCTAAGATCATTATTATTGAAGAAAGTAAGAACTTAGATGAAGTTAAGATAGATGAACTCGTAGGATCTCTCCAAACCTATGAACTCATCATTTCTCAACCAAAGAAGGTTAAATCCATAGCCATGAACACCATTAGAGAATAAGAGTATAAGTCTACTGACCCTGAGACCTTTAGGGACTGTGAAAAATTCCAGAAGGTAATGATGAATATGTTATAACCTCATGATAGGAAAAATGATATCCCTGGTAAATTCTCAAAAGATAAACGTGAAAAGAATAACCCTAGGACTTTTAGTAAGAAAACATAGTCAGTTAGATGTCATGAGTGTCAATGTTTTGGTCACTATGGGAACGAATGTCCTAATTTGAAGAAGAATTTGAATAAAGGAAGTATCATTAGCAGTGACTTTAAGTAATGATGAATCAGATTCGAGTGTTCAGAGTGATACCTCTGGCGGTAAGGATGAACAAAATTTTATGGCTTTCACGTCTATATCTTGAATCTGATAAGGAAAGTGAAACTGTGGAGAATGATGAACATAGTGAGAATTCTGAGGATGAAATCGATATTCATGAGTCGTATCGACAATTATTTGAGGAGAGTCTTAAAATCAAGAAAGTCAATAAAGTCGTACTAAAAAAAGGTTAATGAACTTGAAAGAGGGAGAAACTCTTAGGTGACCTTCAGAATTCTACCAAAAATTTGGATGAGTTGAAACTGGTAATTGAGAATCTAGAAGCTAAAGTTAAATCCTTAACTAGTGATATAAAAAAGTCTAATACTCAACTTCATTCCTTCATGAATGGTACTCAGAAACTCGATAATCTGTTAGGGATAAACAAACCTGTTGGAAATAGGCACGGTCTAGGATACGTTCAAAATGGTAATACTACTGCTAGTACTTCCAAGACCACGTTCGTCCGAACCATCAACAAAATTAGGAATGCAGCTAATTCTGAACCCAAGGGCAAGAATGTTTTAGGATCGAGACCTACTAGACAACGTAGGATCAATCGTCCTATAAATCGGCAACAACCTCCGAGTAGGTTTGAACCTAGGTTCATTCCTACTAGTCACCATTTGGTGTACTGGTACACACAAGACCTAGGTGTCGTAAACTTGTAACTAGAAGTAAAAGTCAGGATATCTCGACTGAGATGATGACTCAATTAACTAGAATCACTTTTACTTCTAAAAAGGTTTGGGTTAAGAAGTGTGACATGAAAGGTCGTGAGAGTGATCAGACTCTTAAAGGTAAGAGCATCCATGTGCCTCTTTGATTAGGCATTTAGGTGCATGCATGTACAGTTGATTGAGTCCATTCATTCTTGCATGGATCTTATTTGTTTTTATTTTGTTTTAAATTTTTTATTTTGTTTTTCTTTTTAAAAGTTCTTGATTTTTTTTAATAAAAATAAAAATAAAAACTATTGGGTTTTTGTGCTATTGGATATTTCATGATGTTCTTAAATGCTGCATTTGTAATCGAATATGCATTCATCTAATCTATACTGTTATTTTCATTACTTGATTAGGTTTAATGTGGAGTATTGAGTATATATTTTTTTATGTACCATCTACACAGCACATACTGTGATCTTGTGAGTGGATCTGAACCGGATGTGTGAGATTTGGGATGATTGTCATCTGTTGACAAGGTGATATTAAACGTGAATTGACCTTCATTTAGATGACCTAAGCTAACATAGAATTTTCTTATCATAAAATTAAAAAATTGGGTCATCTTATACTCTTTTTCGAAATCTATTTGACTCGAGTAATTAAGCCCGAGTGTTTTCTCATAACTTGGTGCTCTATGATCAACTGACTTGGAGTCATCGGCCTAACACTCGTTACATGGGTTATTTTATTCGCTTGATGGACAAGATTTTGCACATAAGATGTAAGAATTGAGAAAAATGATATAATATGTGTGTGTGTGTGTGTGCGTGCGTGCTCAAATTCAGGAGGAGAAAAGAAATAAAGTACACGTGTACATGAGATTCATTTTAAGGTTCTAATAATCTTATGAATTTAACTTTTACTAGTAAGAGAAAATACTTATTGAACAGTAATGTTAACATGTCCTTTATTCATTTCTCATAAATTTCAGGTTTAGAGTCATGATCATGAGAAAATAGTGACATTTAACACACGTGAGTCACTTATAGACTTTACTCAATTTGAACTTGATTTTAGTACGTGGGAAATTCTAATTATTAATGCAATACTTGTGAACACACGCATTTTGAGTTTATTGTATGTTGAAGACTTAATTTTTTTAAATTCACTACTTTTCGAAATTTTAAAAAATTCAGTGCTATTTGTGTCAAAAGTTTTTCGCCAGCTTTTCGTTGAGCGTCACTCGAGCGATAAAAGTAGAGGTTGTCTCGCTCGCCTCTTGCTAGAGCTATAGCCCGTATGTTTGAATTTTAACATTCTTTTTTCGCATTTTCTGGAAATTTTTCATTTCCTTCTCACTTTTCCCTTCTAGTTTCGCCACACTCATTTCAAAATTGTGAAATCAAAACATCAAGTAACCATCAAGCATTGTTTGTTGGATTGCATTTCCATTCCAATTCATCCAATTTCCTCAAAATTTCAAGGTAAAGGCCGAAATCCTAGATTTTTCAATTTTTTTGTTTTGGATTTTGATGGTTTTACTTCAATTTCATCAATTTCACTTCTTATTTTTTCTAATTCCATGAAGTTTCATCTTGCATTTCATCGTTTGGGTGCATTTTTCTTGATTTATACACGGTTTTTGCAAGCATGTGGCGTATTTTTTTAAATTTTAGGCGTTTATTGTTGATTGAGGCTTAGCATTTGATGAAGATTGGGTTAGGAGTAGTTGATGGTTTGTAGTTGTGTTGGTTGTGGTGTTTTTTAGTTGAAACTGTGGTTAGGCTCATTGGTTTGTAGACTGACGCCACATTTTCGATATAATTTTTCGATATTATGTTATGTTTAATGTCTCTTGGGCGATCCTCATTCACACACTTGATCACGTTTGAGTGGTTAGTGTGTTGTGTTGATGTTGTGTATCGTACATTTGATGTTGACACCGTGAGGTGACATTACGTCACCACGACATGTCATCCCGGAACACATCACGTCACCGCAGCACGTTTTCAAGGCATCGAGTCGCGTTATCAAGGCACCATGTCAAGATGTCAAGGCATTGTGTCCCGGTGTCACAGTGCGTCATCTGCGTCCATGCATTGCACAGTTTCATCTGAAGTTAGTTGTCTAAAGTTAGTTTAAATTGGTTTACGTGCACATGCACTGTTTGTGTGATTTGTTGGGCTAGCATCATTTTGGTTGTCATTTCATGTGCATTAGAACATATCATTCAGTCGTGTTGTCTATTGCATTATCTAATGTGAGTCTCTGGTCTACTTCTCAGATGGCACCTAAGAGAGCTCAGACAACTTCACAGACATCGAGTGTGTCCATATCCTTCGGTTGATCCCGGTTCATGTCCGCATTGCCCATGAGGTGTTCGGGACCCAATTCTCATTATGTCATGTGCTAGTAGAGTGCAAGGTAGTCTTATTTGATCATTTTCACTTTTAGGGGTTGGGATCTTTTATTCATAATTTTGACGCCTCCTTCCTAGTATACTCGTTCACGAGTTTTATGCTAACATTCACAATTTTAGCAGTTCTACTTTTAGGGTATTTCTTAGGTGTAAGATGATTAAGATCACTCCTGATACCCTTCCGGCAGACTCTCTTGTCCATTCGATGGTGCTTAACACAGCATTGGAAGGCGGTCCTAGTGCGATCCACACTATCTCTCTCACTATTGATCGCCAGATTCTATTGTGCATTGTGTACACAAATCTGTGACATGTGTCACATACTTCTTCATTACCTATGGAGACGGCCCATTTCTTGTACGCCTTATTACACGACGATTCTATTGATTTACCTTTGTTTATATTCTGGTAGATTTTGCGTACTTTTCGTGTCACGGAAGGCTTCTTTATACATGTCTGATTTACCGTCTTGTGACCGCACTTGGCGTTAGTTTTCCAGATGGGGTTCCTAGGAGGGTTTTTCGGTCGATTGGCCACACTCAATTTCCCAGAGTAGGTCTCGTACTTTTTGAGCCAGTTGATCCGACTGTGCCAGCCGATCCTATTGATGACCCCATTTATGTTAATCCCTCTGATTTTTCTGCTTCTACTTCTTTTCCTCCTTCTACTGACATCCCTTCGACATACACTTCTGCTCATCTACCTACTAAGTCTGTTCCATCATCTACATGTGTTCCCATTGATCCATCTGTCGCACTTATGGGACATATGACTGTGCTGATCGATCAGTAGGCTCGTATGATAGCGGAGATTACGCACTTGAGAGCTACAGTTGATTGACACACTATAGAGTTTGCTACACTTCACACTGCTGTCGGATATCTTCAGCGAGGGCTGCTTTAGATTCGTCGACATTGGGATGACAATGCAACTTCTGATGAGGGGAATGATGCTTATGAAGCTGCATAGTTGTTAGGTTGACCCTTGTCATTTTTGACAAAAATTGGGAGTAGATATAGTAAATGATGTACTTAAATTTTTAATGTTTAAAATTTTGATTCGAAGATATATAATATTTGTTCGTTTCAACTAAATTAAGTTTTGATATTTGATGATATCAATGTTTCTTTTGATATGCTGGTTTATATTGATATTGCATCTTACTTTAGCTGGTATGATTCAACGCATCTTATTTTTAGCTGGTAAGACTAATGATTAATTGTTTGAACTGTGTTTATCTTTATTATTGTTTCACATGCTTTTACACTGGGTTTTGAGTTATCTGTTTCACGAAACAAGTTTTGACAAAGAAAAAAACACATTTTAGCCAAGACAGTTGGTTTGGTAGTAGTTGTTGTTTTGAGTCTATTTTTTTTACTACCTTGATTTTAGACTTGTAATTTTGTGAGAGAATGTCAAAGAGGGAGCTTGTTAGGTTTTTAATATAATTGGCAAATCTGTGAACAAAAATGACTAAATTTAATGTGTTGTAAAAGTCAAGATGTAAGTTGCAAATATTGCTAATTGAGTTGTATTAGGTATAGGGTTGGAGAATGAAAAGAAGGAAAAAACAGCGCCGTAATTTCGCTAGACTGTCTTCATGACTTTGCTTGAGCGACATAAATAGAAACATTGTCGATGGCCTTCGCTCGAGCGACACACTAACACTCGCATGTCGCCCAACTTTCTCTCGAGCGACACGTTATCTAGAAAATTTTAATTCATGTTTTTAAGGTTTTTTATGCGGCCCATTCATTCTTAAACTTACAGTATAAATACCAGATAGCCTCTAGACAATTTTTCTTAAGGTTAAACATTGAGAAAACATTGACTGCACCATATCCTATCCATCATAATCATCCATGGCTTTCAACCTTCATTGTTTTGATTTGGTCTTGGCATTGAAAACCTTAAACCCACTTAATCCAAATATCAAACTGCTACTTCCTACACATCTGTCAGAGTTCTGAAGATCAAGAAAATGTGATTGGAGTTCCAGTTGTTGTAGAACACGGAGTTCTTCGGTAATCTACAAGAGATAGATGAATTCTAAAGTCGGGAGTTGGTGCAAAAGCACGCAATCCAGGAGGGCTTTGAAAACTATAGCTAGGAGTTGGTGCAAGAGTACGCAATTCAGGAGGGTTGTGGGAATTGGAGTCAAGAGGTCAGAAAGTACCAGTGGTAGTCATGTCTGGCGGACGGACTGTACGTTCATAATTCGTTTATAGTGAATTGTAGACTCGCAAAGTACCCGGAGTTTTTACCCAGTCGAAGTTTCTCCATGATCGTTCTTTGTGTTGTTACTGTTTTCATATAACTACGGTAATTCAACGTAAAAAAAATTGGACTGTTTGATTATTCATCTAAAAATAATTAAAAGTGACTTATTGCTATTTAATTATTAATTCCGCATAATCACCTATTCACCCCCTCCCCCCTCTCGGTATAGTTTGGGTCGAACCTCGTACTTTCAGTTTAAGAGATGTAATAACGATTTTCCTCCACCATAAGGTGGTTCTATATTCCAATAAATTTGAAATTTGATTATAATAAAAATAAATGTGCATTATTTCTCTCTCCATTCATGTGCATGTTAAAGATAACTTTGTTTATTCTAAAAATTTTCACACTGTTTGTGTTGACAAAGTAGATTTCAAATCACTTTACGAGTCTCATTCACTTCATTATATTTTATTGAGTTTTGGTTTTGTGAAGAATCTATGTTGGGTTCCTTATTTTGCTCGATTTTTATTTCAAGATGTTTGATTTTTCTTGCAATATTGGATCAATTACTTCTTTTTATTTTTATTTTTTTTTCATTTCAAAATTGAGTTATTTCAATACTAAATATATTTGAAAAGGTATGATTGAATCTTGAAACCAATTATTTTTCACCAGTTGGTATTGCATCATAGCCGTTAGGGGTGTGATTGCGAAAAGAAGAGGCTAAACTCAGCCTATGAAGAAGATTGTTAAAAAGACCAATTTTTTTTTATGGTAATGATGGGTTTTACCTATTTTTGTGAAGTGCTCAAGTTTAATAAACAATCTAGCTACTGGCACAATTTTCCATAAACTATAATATATTGTTTGAATTACACAAGTGTAAAATGTGAGGCAGCATCAACAAGCTCTAAGAAAAAGATAAAACTACCATCAATAGTCACTGTAAATCCATCTATACAATCATGAAATAAAATCTTGAGAAACAAAGAGATGAAATATTACTTGGGGCTCAGTGTTGACATTTCAGCTTATATGTGCAATATTCACAAAAATATAGCGGATAGATTTAAAGTAACTTCGTGACTAATGTTTTGAGGATCAAGTGTTTCATTTTTAATGAGGAAAATTGTTTTAACCTTTTGAATAAGGAAAATTTAAGGATCATATGTATCTCGTGTTAATGTTTTATTATCTCGCTAATATCTTCGTATACTAGCAACAATATGTGGAACGAAGGATAAAAAGCAGAATGAAATTTGTTTCATTGTCCTACAGTGGGACTGAAAAGGATGGTGTTTGATTTAGGATCTCACTCAAGTAAATCATGTATAACAAAAAGAGAATGTGAACATCACTAAAGTTTATTTTCTACATGTCATGAATTTTGTATTCCAAAAGTGTACGGATCGTGGCAATTAATAAAGTGAATTTAAGAGTTCAGATTCCTATGAGAACTACTATCTAACCGTTAATTCAACTATTCCTAACTTCAGTTCGATTGAAGAAAATAAAATGTATTTCATTTCTTTTCAATTTTAAATATACTAAAATAATTAGCACATGTACACATAATTTTTTATATGATAGTTTAAGTGTTAGGATTTATGATTCACTATAACTATCTCTTTAATTCACCATAATTATCTCCTTAATCTTAATCAATAATTTGAAAAATAATTAATTATGTGTACCGATCGAATTCTTCTAAATTAATTGATTTATGTGTCTCGAGTTCAAACCAATCATCTACCCAATTAAGTCAACTCATCATATTTCTACGTAGATACGAATAGGTTTTAATTGTAGGTTTTTATCATGTGGTATAAATAAATAACTCACCTCTTGACATAGTTATCGCTCACAAGTTAATGAATTATTGGCCAATTAAGCTCCTGTTTGGGCTCCGTTATTTGAAAATTTTATTTTTTTCCTCATATTTTCAACAACACATTCTCCTATAAAATAATATTACACATAAATTCAAAACTTTTTCTTATTTTTTAATTACATATTCTTTTAAAAAATTACTATTTCAAAATATATTTTCATCAAAATTAGTAATGGAGCCCAAAGGGGTCTTAATCAACAAATTAAGAGTATGACTCATTCTCTTATAAAATAATATTACACGTAAATTCAAAAAAAAAAATCTTGTTTTTTAATCACATTTTTTTAAAAAAGTAATTATTCCAAACTATTTTTTCCTTAAAATTAGTAATAGAGCCCAAATGGGTCTAAATCTACAAATTAAGAATAGGAGTAATAATAATTCAAAAACATCAATTGCAAATTAAAACTTATAATTAAAATTAAAGTTCAAACTAGGTTACAATCATTTGTCCTAACTAATTGTTTAATTACATATAATGGGTGAAGAAAGATACAATAAATAAATAAATAATAAAAATTGAAGTATACCACCGGATACTAAGGGAAAAGGTTGAAGAATTTACATCAAGAATTCGTCTTCTTTTAAAATACCTTGAAATCCTAGCTTTTTGATTAATTTCTTGATTTTTTTTTTCTCTCCTTTTTTAGGCTCTTTTTCTCATTAATTAATATGATTTTTTTAATCCAAAGAGGCCTTTTTTTTTTTTTTTTTTTTTTTTTTT
>CAIGRP010079379.1:0-16102 GCA_903798385.1 Fraxinus cuspidata
GAGGATTCGAACGTAATGGCAGGTATTCTATCAATATCTGAACTACCTGCATATGTTCTTATAGACTCAAGAGCTACTCAGTCATGTGTCTCTACCGCATTTATTGCTAAATCATGTATTACATGTAAATTATTGTCGTGTCTACCTCAACATCTCATTCTTCCTTACTATTATATTTATGTTGCTCATTAGAGGTTTCTATTGCTATATAGCCTTCCGCTGGCTTTTTTTTAAACCAACAATCAATAGCATAATGGCGTCGTATTCGAAATACAAAGCACAAGCCATTAACTCGTTGATATCCCCTAAGATGATAGGCCTTTCTTATAGATATTTTGTTAGGCTCCCCTTTTATGAGAACTTCCTTCAAGTTGTCCTTTAGATTATCCAAGTTGTCCTTTAGATTATCTTCTTTTAATTCTTTATTGTTTTGTGACTGATTTGCCTCTTCGTTTGCATTTGATATATGATGCTTCTTCCTCTTCTTTCTTTAGTGGGGCCTTGGTAAACGCTTCCTAGTCCTCTAGGAAATTTTCGAGATAAAATAGTGAAAGTTGCTTTGGTTGTATTGTAGTAATAAAGTCTCTAAATTTGAGTCTCAAAAATTTATCCTTCTCATCCTGATCACCAAAAGGTTACTCGTAGAATCTAATTCAAAGTTTTTGTGACTGAGAAATTTAACCTTATTAAAATATTGATTTATCGTGATCTCTCCCTGAGCAATAAAGAGTAGCTCATTCTCTAAAAGCTACAACCTTAGATCATTTGTCTTTAAAAACAGTGCTGCAAACGTGTCCTATGTAACTCAAAAATGAACCCCATTTTTCAAGTTTCTAGTCAATCAAGCATGCAGAAAATTAACTTATCCCTATAACTTTTAAACTTGTAGATTAGTATTGATGTGCCAATGGCCTACTGTTACTAAAGAGGCTACACAAATAGCTCCTATTTGGTGAGGATTAAAATCAAATTTTTAATAGATTTTGATAAAAGTTGATGATATGTGGGGTTGAAATTTTGTGGTTAAAATTAATCGTTGATTTTGACTTAGATTAAAATCTGAATTTTAATCCCAACCAAACAGGGGCATAGTTGCTTAATATGCAAAATTTATAAAAATGGTCTGTATTGATGCCTTTCTGCCATTTTGTCCATTATAAAATCCAATTAGATCATAACAATTCCATTACACCTCAGGCTGCAAAGTATAAGGATCATCCACAGAGCACTAGGCCAAGAGCAACTCACCCACCTTTACCAGATTGGCAATGGAGAGCTTCCCTCTGCATTTGAATATGTTCAGATCTCAATCCTACAGCCACACGTACTTTAACTCATAAGAAACTAAACCGGTCCAGTTAAATGGTACTCGCTTCCAGCAGACATAGTCGAAGGAACTAAGCATATGAATCTTTCATGTGTGGGGTTAGTAGAATGGATGACAATAATATAGCGAAGTATTCCCAAGATTTGACAATAATATGCAAAGGAAAAATATGCAAAATAACTGGAAAACTCTCACAGCAAGCATAGCATAGACAAAATAGCAGGGAAGCCTGTAAAGCCGTAAATGTAACACCTTCACCATGATTTACAGCACTCTGAAGCAAATTCTCTTGTTCTCGTATTTTTGCATCTTGAACCGTGTCAATGGTTGGAAGAACTACTGGCCTCAGTTTTGTCGTATAAATGGAAATGTAAGCATCATTAGCACCTGCCCAGACTGCTTCAATCTTATCCATTATAGTCTGAAAATAGTATAGAAGGGGACAATTTCAAGTGCTGTAATATGGGGAATTCAGCGGTGACTGGTCATAGGATTAGGTCACTCACCTTTAGCTTCTCAATTTGTATAGAAACCGGTAGGTTTTGCATCCCATTTAACAATTTCTCTCTCTTTGTGCTGTCATCCATCTCCATTTCGTGCAAAAGCTTTGATGACAACATAGCTGGTAGAACTGTATCCCAAAACTTAAATTATGCTCTTGTTCTTCAAGATGATTCTTTTATCTTGAGTAATATATCTACCAATATTCCTAATTATTTCACAAACAAATGAAATTAACATCAAAATACCAAAAATAAATTAAAAATGCATACCAGTTGCATTCTCGACGTTGACTTTGTTCGGATGCACAACAAAAAGTTTTGAAGCTTCCTCAATCTCTTTCAAAAGTGAAGATAGTCCCAATTCTACCATTGAAAATTTCCCCCAAATATAATACCTTTTGCGATGCATATATAAACCACAAAATCAGCTACATATGAATAGCTAAAATTAAGAAGTTCCACTAATTTCAGGCATATTTTAGGCTACTGAATAACATACCATTTAGGAGAAGTGTTGGTTCGTAAAATGGCGTCGAAGTCGTTGAGGACTCTAGAGATGGTCTCGGAGAGGGTAATGGCACGTCTCTTTACCCATTGGAGGTTGAGATGCTGCTGATACAGACGATTCAGCTCCTCCACCACCTTCTCAGGCGACTGTTGCTGTTGGACTCCCACCGGCGCCGCCATTTACCGTTCACGATTCGAACAGTTATCCCCTATATTCAGTCACTTCCAGCGGTTTCCGCAATGGTAAAGCGCTTTTAATGGAGTAGCCGTTGTTTCGAAAGTGGCTACATTTCATTAGCAATCACTGAACTTTCACAGAATTTCAATCGAGCCACTACACTTTAATATATCTCAATTAAATTATGAAACATTAATTTAATTTCAAATTTCACGACTCCACATTTGTTGTCACCTATAGTCTAATAAAAATTACTTAGTTAATAAACATACTGTAGTTGAGTACTCCGCCTAATCATTAAATGGTATAGAAACGAAAATGGTGAACGAGAGTTGTGATAATATCTTTAAATTTAAGAGTTAAAACATATATTGATTTGTCGTAGAGATGTGACGTTGATATTGACAAATTCTCTAACAATTGCAAGCTTGATGACTATAAATGATTTAACAAATTTTTGGCATTCTCCTTGTTACATGAACTTAATCAATTCAAAATAAGAAACAATTTCTAAACACAAATATATGATCACGACTAGAAAATGCGAGTAGAATTATGTCGCTCCTTATGTTCTTTGGAAGGATTAATCTAGTTATACAACTAGTAAGTTGTCGGTATCGTTGATTTAAAAAATAATTTTTAAAATAGATAGATATGATGCTTGTTAAGTGTGAAGTTATATAGAAAATTGTACAAATAGTATTATTCTATTGGGATATTTGGCTTAAGGAATTGGCTTATCCCTTGTATTGGCTCGGAATAATTGATTGCTTGTGTCCACGATGTTTGAGGATTACGAGTAAAATTGGACATTGAATTATGTCATATACATGAATTGTTGTTCCACTCACCTAACTCCACCCTGGCATCAATCTATTTATATTCAAGTATATATATTTCAGTATACATGTTTTCCACATCACATATTAAAATAATAATATTATTTAGCCTTTGTTTGAACCCCATTTTGATAAAATAATGTATTTTTGAATAGTAATTTTTGTAGAGAATGAGTAATTAAAGAACAATTTTTTATTTTTTTAATTTGCGTGTAAAATAATTTTATGCGAAAATTTGAAAATGAGTTTCAAAAAAATTAGTCGAACCTACAAATAATTCTGAGATGTGATTTATGAAATGAGTTAATTGTATAAATTAATAATGTCAAACGTCCAAGCAAACCATATTTCTCCGGGCGGTATCAAGTGCAGGTCAGTCTGCTGAAATGATTTTCTACATTTCCATCTCTTTCTCTCTCTAGACTGCGGATTCACTAATTCCAGCTCCCAATTCTCTCAACTATTCAAAACCCTAGAATCATCTCCAATCCCAATCTCAATGTATTTATTGATTATGCTCCTCGGAAATCGCAAAGTTTGTTGAATATCAGGTCAGGCCAGATTAAACGCCACTAATTATTTCATTTAGTCTCTGTATGTTTTTGCTCAAAATTAGTAGATCATTTTCTAGTATTATATGAATTCTGCCCAAAATTGTAATGCTTGACGATCTTCTTTAAATAATTCCTTTAATTTGCTGACTGGTACAGAATTGATAACCTTGTGTCACTTTAAGCTAATGCCATAAAGCCTTGTTATCCAAAAAAGAGGAATGATTGTTTTAATACTTGGCTTATATTAAGCATTGGTTTCTAGAAGTTGGCTCATACCATTCTAGAATCACTATTGAAACATTAGTTTAATGGCTAATGCATGGACTTCTTTTTTCCTTTCCTCGGCTAAGCCATAGAATCCCTGTTACATTCTTGTGGATTGAAATGTGATTCTCGGAACTCGACGAAATGATCATAAATATTAAACTACTGACTAGAGATTGTGTACATTACAAGACATGGCTACTAGATTTATTGAAATACTATTTGAGGATGATTTGTAGTTGCAATATGGGTTGATAATAGTGCATCCAAGATGGAGCACTCCAGCTTCATTGAAATATTATTTGTGTACATTAAAAGATATGGCTACTAGCTTCACCTGAATGAAGGTTTAAAAAGTCACTTTCCAGTTCCACTGTTTGATTGTAAGCTTGTAATTAGCATCTCGCTTCTAGACTGTCTGTGAAGCTAACAGAGGAAATCTTGATCTGATCTAACTTTCTATGCAGGTTTTTTAATCTTTGTTGAGATGGTTTGTGGCAATAATAGCTTTGGCCATGATTGTTGCAATTTAATTTTCATTCAAAAATTTTAGCAATGCAATTAGTACCAAATGATATTCGGACAGAAGATATTTCAGAAACAGAGCCCATTTTGTCGCAGCCTAGTAGAGTTGAGAGATCAGAGGAATCTTCCTCCTCAATTGAAATAACTGTGTGTGGCGATTGTTCTATATCTTCTGATGACCTTCCCAGTCCTGATGTTCATGAAAATTACTCTCTGGTGCAAACAGACCAACCACAATGCCGGATATGCCTTGAGTCTGAAGGTGTTTTTTCATCATTTACGTTTCCTTTACCAGAGCTAAAGAGTTGTGAAAAGATGTTTATATAATACTTGTGTTATGGATGAGATAGTCGACCATTTATTCTTCAGTTTGAGAACCAGTAATCCTATCGTGATTCTATTGAAACTTTAGTAATTATATTCAGGAGAAGATTTGATTGCACCATGCCATTGTAAAGGCACCCAAAAGTTCGTCCACAGATCATGTCTTGATAATTGGAGGACAACAAAGGTAAAATTATATACTTTTTATCATTCTCCACTTCTGTGATCTCTTATACCTTAGAAACTTTGCCCTTTTTTGGAGAAAATGTTGCCAAGTTTTACAAGAAAATCCTTCCACCTGAAGTGCAACTTTATATCAAGTGGTTTGGATTATATCATGATCTAGCTGTGATGCTTTTAATTTGCTTGGACCAAATCATATTCCACTTTGTTCTGCTGGCTGCTTGCTGGCACCCAAGATGCATCTTACCTATTAGTATGAGTTTAATACATGTAAAATAGAATTGGGAAATTAGAAAATAAAGAATATGAATGCAATTATTGACAACCCCACATTATCTTTATGTCAACAACTGGATTATCCAATCCTTAAATTTGAGTTAATTTATATTAAGTTCATTTATTGATTTCACTATCTGTAATTTATTAAACCAGGTATTTCACATATAATACAAAGGGTCATGATGTCTGATTCATTTCTCATTGGTTTACTCTACTGCTGATGGTTTGTAAGAGTTTTGATTGTAAAATTTGATCTCACTGGACCTTTCCGTAGAGCTAACTCTAGATTAAATGGAGTAAAGAAGAAGTTTCATGTAGCCAAACCAAAGTTTATATGGAATAGCACAGCTTCTCGACGTTTGTAGCATTCCTCATTTGGTCATTATCCTTTTCTTTCTTTCCCCATTTGCTTTTGGGAGGGGGTGTAACCATAGAAGGCATTGCCATTCTGAAACTCAGTTTATGGTGCTTGTTGGTTGATTGTAAGATTTCTTGGAAATGTCATCAAATATCTTATATTACCTGATATGCTTCTTGTCAATTGCTTCGATGGTTTCATTGGACTTGCAAAGAAAAGTTCATTAGCTGGATTTCCTTGAATATAGAAGATTTCACATAATATGATTGAAATCTGTTCCGTAGGTTTGTCCTTTACTCCTAAGGTACTGTATTAACTAAAGAAGATTTTTCATTTTGTATATTTGCCCACCCAACAGTTTTTTTCCTATTATCAGCTTTTTTTATTAATTATTCATCTTTTTCTGCCTCCCGCTATTCAGGAGGGCTTTGCTTTTGCTCACTGTACAGAATGCAGGGCAATGTTTATATTACGCGCAAACGTCCCCCCTGACCGTTGGTGGTTGAGGTTAAAATTTCAAATTCTTGTTGCAAGGGACCATGCAGTCATTTTTGTTGTTATTCAGCTGGTATGAAATGCTTCTTTTTGCTGTAGTTTTTATCAAAATGTTATGATGTTATGGTCTGTTATAATTACTGAACTGGTCATTGAATCATAGTGTGTCTTGTTATATACAAAAGATGCCAGGACAGAAATCGATCTCTTTTCTGTTTTTTTACCTTCTTTGGTAGTTTTAATCTATAGTGTCTAAGCTTCCTCTTACAATGGCCTATCTGATATCAAACCTAGCTTACTCAGCAGTCAGCAGTTGTTTATATTTCAAGGCAGCCATTCTACTAGCTACTAATTAATTATCAACGATAAGGCGTTAATTGTATGTATGTAGTATCCCTCCCACTGTAATGTTAATGTATGGTTTCCATTTAGTCTCTCCACTATGTATAAATTTTCGTAAGTGGAGCCTCAAGTGGTGCTGTCTGTGATGTAGTAATGAGAGTCACTACAGCTTATAGACTAGGGCAGACTAACTATAATTTAAAGGAACTATTTCCTCATCAATTCTGAGTTTGACCAAATGGATGTTTCCTGTTGTAAATTTTGTATTTTCCCCTTATTCCACTTAACAATATCTGTTATTCACTGTTTTCTTTTGATTCTCCAATTCCCTAGAACTGTCCAGATGACCTCTCCAATATATACAAAAACAATCAAATTACTTCCCAAATGGGATGACCAATTAATGCTATAAATGTTCCGCAAAATGGTTTCTGAGAGTCAGGCAGGGTGTTACTATGACATAATATCTCGTCAATATTGCACAGCACATCTAAATGCCTTGCAGTTACTTCCTATATCTTTAATACGATCTTAAAATTAATCAACAATACGTCAACATACTTTTTTATGGTAAACATATCTGGCTCTTAGATACCCGCACAGGAAATTGGGATGGGAGATCTCTCATAATTTAAGCGTACAATCCTTGTCTTGATATGAGAATGCCTTAATTATGGACATGAACTAGATGTGTCTCAACACTTTCAGAGCCTACTGAATTATTGAATATGTCATTTAGCTTGCGGAAAACTCGCTAAAAATCCAGGACTCTGACCCTGGTTTTTAGTAACTTAATCCATTGTCAACATTGTTTCTTGCATCACATGCTCATGAAGAATCTTTTAACAATGGGTAGGGTTAGTTTTAAAAGAAGTTAGACGTCCTTAATATGAAAATATATTGAAGTTCTGAATTCTTTGGTTTTGTAAGCACTTTGTTCACATAGTATGAGTAAGCTGTATGTATGAAAGAAGACAAATGTTCTTCCATGTTTCTAGTTGTTTTGGTTATTTCTTGTTCTTGTGATTTTCTTTTGTAGTATTGTTGCTTCCTACATGCTCTAGATATGAAAAAACTACATTTAGACACATTTTTGAGTTAAGATAATCAGTATTTTCACACTAAGACTTTCTGTAGATTGTTGCGTTTCTAGGTGTACTCGTGTACAAATTTTATGGTGAAGAACTCAGGGAAATGTTTGGTTATGAAGAACACCCTTATGGATTCTATACAATGGCAGGTATTTGGCACTTACCTATTTTATTATTGTATGTTAGCTTTCTTTTTCATTGTTAACTTTGTACTGATTAGATGATAATGGTTTATCAGTTGCGACATCATTAATCTGGAGATCTCAAGACATCTCCTGACGTTTGGCATAAGACTTCTGTAATGTCAAGTGACATTGAAGCAAAATTATTTTGCTATTGAATTGCCTGATGCCTTAATCTGCTTATGCTTTCTCTAACTTTTGATAGCTGATTTATTGGCATGAGAGGACGAACTCTTGTATTTCAGAAGATCACCTTGCTCACCTTGATCTAATTAAACTAACATACTCGTAAACTTCATCACCTATCTTATAACAACTCACTGTATTCTGATGACAAGGGAAAGACTAATTTATGCCTGCTGGGCTGTTCTAATCATGGGAAACAGTCTGTTTATACCAGCAATGACACTGAGAATGTGTCGGTTGCTTGGTTACAAGGCACAAGTGATGCTACTAGCTTACAAAGAATGACTATTGATTAATGACGTTCTAAGACACCATATATTAACCTGCTGACTATGTGTTCCTTAGACCATAAGTGCAATATCTGTGATAAGAAATATGTGGATTCAACTTTCTTAATTTGGCATTTTATACATACTTATAGCAAGCTAGATTTCTCACATCACCATATTGATGTATTCCCATCTTTTTAAATTTGTCACACTGCAGTTTTAGCTATTGTGTTGGTGGGATTGCTTTATGGATTCTTCATTGCAATAATATGCGGACAGAGGATCAATGAGCGCCACTACCATGTTCTTGCTAAACAAGAACTAACAAAGGTTTAGTGTTCCATATTGACTTATGGACTAATTACTTGTGGATGTGCACTATTATGCTTGGGGAAAATAATACGAATTAAA
Source organism: Fraxinus cuspidata (assembly GCA_903798385.1). NCBI lineage: Eukaryota > Viridiplantae > Streptophyta > Magnoliopsida > Lamiales > Oleaceae > Fraxinus > Fraxinus cuspidata. The sequence goes on from CAIGRP010079379.1 coordinate 8,818, forward strand.
TCAAAGTGGGTCATCTCAATCGAAGAAACTTATCATCTTGTCTCCCCCTATTCACACGAGTCACTCAACATTGTTCAAATTAGCGACTCTTGGTAGAGCAACATCCAACATTATCAAAATTTGACTGTCCCCATTTAAGACACTAGGATGACTTCAATTTAAATGACCAATTCTAATACCGAATGTTAGAGATTAACTACTGACACTCAAATAGTTATCTATGTCTTATCCTTTCAGAGGTCTCTAATGTTTTATTCTTCTAACAAAACATTCTCATGTTTATTTAAATATCACACATTTTATCTTGTGAGATCAACTAATCAGTTCACAAGTGAAATGCCACACTATTCACTAAAACCTTCTTTTTTGTCTTAACTATTCATAATTATCTACATTAAGGGAGTAGAATCATTTGGGTGATAAAAACATAAATTTGGAATGATGTACATTTCTTCATATTGATTTTTAGTTTTATTGTTTCAGGAATATGTGGTAGAAGATCGAGAAGCTAATAAAGATGTGCCTGAACTTGATCCTGGCCATGTCACCGAGCTAAGAATGCTGGGCCTCTACTAAGTCAAGAACTTTTGTCTGCCTGGTAGTCACTTGAATGCTGTTTCCTTCTCAATCTATCTATAATTAAACACATCTGACTGAGAAATCCGACATTTTGCATCAGTGCTTCAAATTTTATTTATTTTTTTCCTTTTTTCTGGAGATGATTATGTAGCTCTAGTTAGCCACAGCATTCCTTAGTCCTCACAAGAGAAATTTTTAGTGGAATCGTTGTACCTTTACCAAATATTGGGTTTGTCTCATAATTTTTGATTAACATCCTAGTATTAAAATGAGAAATGAGTGTTCAATTCAAGAGAAAAAGATATTCAAACAATACTATTGTTTCAAGGTTAAGTGATTCCAATCTAAAAGAAGGTGACTCAGATAAATTTTAACGGGTTGATATGCAATGAATTAAGATATTATTTTATGCACGTGGTTGCCATGCAAATGTAGCTTCATCAAGCAAAGTGTAAGATTGACCCCATGATCTCCTTGCTCTTGTAATTCTTAATTAGTTTTAGTGGATACCATACGAATAGAACGCCCAAATTCTTGTGCATTTATACAATTTACATAGTAGATTTCACAAAGTTGAGTGGGGGCATATTCGGCCAATAAGCCAATGTTGGCTACTTGCTAGGCCAGTATTTTTCTGCCTTGCTTCATGCTTTTTTCTTGTTTAAAGTTGCACCACATGATTCTACATACTACTAATTTTTGACATGCCTCATGTTCTAGTATCTTAATCCCGAGTTGGTATTCATGATTTAAATTCTACGAACTTTATAGAACTTTATAAAATGCGCATGCCTTTAGTTTACATCATTGAAGTTCTAATACAAAAGTATCTTTTCCAGGGTTTCCATTCCATGGTGCTTTGGATGTATTACAGTTTTGAAATGGAGATATTTACATGGTAACCGCAGTGATTGCATTAATACTCTTATTCAAGCCGCATATTTCGAACTGTATTTAAAAAATAAAAAAAAATAAAACATCTTTTCATAGCCATGGTGTCTGAATAGAAAAGCCATGTTCACGAGTCACATTGTCTTTTTCCACCCAAGTTTTATACAATTTATTTACTGAATCTTGTTATTGTATGATGTAAGTTGTTTTCGCCTTCATTTCATCACTATAATGTTGTCGTTTAGTCAGTTCCAATAAAACCTTGTTGCCTTAAGAACAACTTGTAAGTGTCAAACCAATCTTTGCGAGCCCACATATTGTAAGAGTATTCACACCACCTGTCTATGATACCGCTTTCATCGAATTTGTTGTTCACACTAAGCTTTTGTGATTTTGGCAACGAAATGGCTTGAAAATTTTTGCAGTATGTTTTGGTGTCTTTTAAGTAATTCACATAATGAACCTTCATCCATCTTTAGATCATACAATGTATCTTTCAACTGGAACAAATTTCTCAATAGTTTTGCCTATTAAAAATTCTCCATTTTCTACCATAATTTATTTTTAGAAGCCTTCTAATGATGTACTTATTTTTGGAGATCAAATTTCACAAACATAAACATTTCAAATTCTAAGCCCTTGGATGAAGTTTTTCCTAATTCTTTAATGACGATGCAACCACTTTTGTAAAAAAAAAAAAATTAGTTCATACGAGAAGCGCAACCAAACTTTTTATCATTAAGGATTAGACCTGGAAAATTCACCCCAAGCGCAATTATGATTTACATCTTCATGTGAACTATGACATGGTCTTTTGACTGGATCCTCAACGGCGGCGAGGTGTAAAAAGAATAACCTTCGGTAGAATACTAATATTAGAACATACAAGAGATGAGAAAAAAATATCTTACCATAATCCAATTACCCAAAAAAAAAAATATTTTGAAAAGTTTTTTCATCTAAACAAGAAATGTTACAGACATAATCTTGGTCTGAATTGAGGTTAAAATACATTGTATCCAATCACTTCATTTGTTGAACTAGATATTCCAAGTTACTCCAAGAACTGCCTCCTTTACTGATGCTTTTTCTAGCCATTTCCTTCAGTCTAATCACATTTTCCCTTACAATCTCATCAGAAATAAGTTTTTCTACCTTCTGCTTAATTTCGGACCTCGTTATTACCCCTATTTCATCCACCTTCAACGATGTGCCTACTTTCCAAGCATCGCAAATGCAGCTCTGCGTATACATCTGATCTCCAAAATACGGCCAGCAGAGCAAAGGCACGCCCATGCTTAGGCTCTCCATGAACGAACTCCAACCACAATGAGTTATAAAACACGCAATGGAGGGGTGACTTAACACCAATTCTTGCGGGGCCCACTCGACCATTTTCCCCCTATTGGCCACTCTTGCTGAGAACTTGTCTGAATAAGCAGGAAATGGTCCATCGCACAAGCCCGACCAAGCCACCCATAGAAATGGTCGGCCCATCAGCTCGAGTCCTATTGCTAGTTCATTAAGTTGTACCTGGCTGAACCTTGATGTGCTGCCAAATGCAACATAAACTACTGAGTTTGGAGACTGTTTGTCAAGCCAGGTTAAGCAACTAGAGTCTTCAATACAAAAACTTCCGGCTGATTGCCCATTGGCTAGTAATGGACCAACAGACAAAATATTAGATGCCAAACTACTGGCTGAAGGGTTGAGCTCGTTGAACCAGTTGCAAACGATCCAGTCAGAACTCTTCAAGTGCGAAAATATGCCTTTAATAACATGAAACAACGATTTTTGTATGTTCTTGTCTCCTGGAAAGTACCAAGTAAATTCAGACATGGTAATGGCTGGCATGTTTGGTAACGTTTGGATCTTCTCATTCTTCAATGAAGTCCCTGCAGAGTCAAAAACAATTTCCACATCAAATTGTAAATATACCCTGCAAAGTCCAAATTAGTACACTTTTAATGCATTTGATAAGGCAGACTAGACAGTATTAATGGAAAAAAAAATCATGTTTAGCATAATGTCTTATCATATCTGATAGTGTAGTCCCGTAAGTGTAGTATATACTTGGAAAGCTTCATGTTTGTACACTTTTTGACGTATTTGACAAGTTAGACTCAACAACTGGCGATATCATTAATATATGAAGAAAAAAAAGTTAAAATCATGTTTAGGCAGTGCCCAATCCTATCTAATACTGGAGCCTTGTGTGTGTAGTTTGTGACTCACTGTCATGGTCGATGATTTTAGATTGAATAAGGTCTCAAATCATGAACCCCAGAGACATGCATCCAGGAGTAGAACACCAATCATGAGAAGATGATATCACTCTTATGCTGGTATTTTTTCTAGAGCAAAATTAGAAGGCGTAACTTTTTCATTACTCTCAAAACAATTTCTTCTAATCCTCTCTCATCTTAAAGTTCAAGCCCATCGCGAATCGACGCTATCCCAATTTCAGAATCGGCTGTTGCAATTGCCATTCGATCATGCATAAAATCAGTCTTAAGAAACTAGACTTTGCTACCAAAATTGATAATTGGTGTGATAGTTTGATAGAAGGCGCTACATGACCTTGCAAAGGGCAGGAAACAACCAAAATGTGCCCATAATTTTCGTTTTGAGATTTTCGAGTTTTGATTCATACTGTAAAATGCTGATACCAGAACATTAAATGAACATCAACTCGATCACAATCTTTGTTGATAACTTATGATGGGACACATTTATCATACAAAAATTGTCTCGTAGCGACGAAAATGGATTGATTGCATTCGTTCCAAAAAAAACTAAAACGGCCACGTCTTATATTAGTAGCATTTCAAATTATGAGAGCTACAAATCAAATAATAATTTGAACTCTCTTCTCCAAATCCCTCCAATTTTTAATTTCATTTTCCAGACAGTTTTTCAAGTTTTATTCAAGTAACTTCGTTTCGACCTTAATTTTTTCTTGTATAAGTAAAGATATCCTCAAAATCTTCTCCTGTAGAAGAACAACTTTGATCCGGGAACCTCCAAAAGAATCATATTTGATCAAAGTTTAGTACGTAGTAGACATTATAGTGGATAAGATTGTAGGCTTGTAGCCCATTTTTTCTTTAATAATTTCTAATCTTATATAATTCACCCTAGTAAACAAGCACGAAAGTTTGTTATTCGTGTTCTTGATAAACGATAATATAGAAAGTCTTGTACTTACCGTCGTCATCAATAATTTTCAGCTGAAGAAGGTGTGGAATCATTAATCCTAGAGCCAAGCATCCAGGAGTTGAACACCAATAAATTGCAGTCTTTATCCCCATCTTCTTTGGGATCTCCAACATCCAAGCAAATGGTGAATCAATTATGATACCACTTATCCTCTCATTATTCTGCTGATTAAAACTTTCCTTGAGCAAATCCTCCAAATAATGAGGCATAACTTTTTCAATACTTTGATGCAGTTTCTTTTGATCTTTTCTATCATCTTCAAGTTCAAGTCCATCAGGAATGGACAGTAGCCTTATTTCAGAATTGGCCGTTGCTTCAGTCAGTCGAGCATGCAAAAATTCTGTCGTAAGAAATGTGACTTTGCTACCAAATTTGATCACTTGGTGTGACAGTTTAATAAGAGCTGCTGCATGACCTTGCAAAGGGCAGGACACAACCAAAATGTGCCCATAATTTTCGTTTGAGCTTTTCGAGCTTTGATTCATAACGTAAAATGCATAACCAAAGGCGAAGATGAAACCATCTTATTAATAGTTTGCATTCAAAGAAAGGAACCTAATCATTCTTGATAATCACAATCTTGTTCACTCCTTAATCCTAGCTGTATAGGCCTAACAAACTTCTAAATTTTAGGGGTGATACATTTACTTTCTGTTTTATGTATGTTCACTCCTTTCTAGCCGATAGATTTGATAAGTTCTTGCCCATAAAAATGTCCATCATGAAGCTAAAAGCTCACACAAAATGAAAACGCACAACAAGGGCCTTGAGGTGTGGGGGGATGTCATGAATGATTTTGAAGAAAATCGAAGTTCGAAGAAAGTTCAGGATTTTGTGAGATTATAATATTTCACAGAGGTATGATGTAAAGGATCACGTACAACATCATATTTGACACCTAAGAAAGGCTGTAAGACTCTCCTGGTTGGATATATTCTATGAAGGATTGGAAAGACAAAGACTTCAAACGCTAGGGATATAAATTATCCTTTCTTAATTAGTTCCATTGCACAGGCAGTGACTATCAGTTAATATAATATCACTAATCACTGATTTGTTCAATCTAGAAAGGTTCGAGCTCAAGTGCAAAAGTTTCATTGAACTAGTAGCAAAATGGATGTGGATTTTCAAGTTTACACGTTGGTTAAAACTCACCCTTAAAATCGTCTGGTAATATAAGGAGCCATAGTTATAATTCTACAAGTGAGTCTTAACAATGTGAGATGCAATTAGAACAAGTACAGTGCACTCTTCTTTTCAAGAATGGACAGCCACGGTAGCCATATTCCTAGCTAGAGGTTAATTTAAATAATCAATCTTCTATTGGAAGTAGTAATCTTCACATCATCCCATCAACAACAAGGATTATATCTAGAAGAGTCACTGCTCTAATACAAATGGTTAAAACTAAAAGGAGATGGTGCCTAATTAGTCACGAGTTAACTAGACAAAACTTATTGATGTGGAGCGCAACAAAGAGAAATTACTCCTCATATCGACCTACATATTCCTCTGCTATGTAACCAGGATTATTCTATAAACTTTCATGGTACAATCTGTTTACGGATCATTGTAAGAGCATCCCTCTAAATCAATTTGACACTGAAATTTATCCAATCTAATTTTGAAGATAATGTCAATAGATTTTATTCTACTTGAGTACATTATAGAAATTACAGCTACAAATAAACAAAACAGCAGGGCACTATCAATAATGTTGAGATTGAGATTACGGAGATTTTCATATTCACAAAGATTATGGTTTATTACCATAATTATATACATATATTGTACTTTAGGTAGTAATTATAGTTTACCTAAATTGTATCATGTACATACGGTATATTCATCTATATAAAATATTGACATGGTATCAGAGCTCGCCTTTAAGAAATCATCGCGGAATCTTTGATTTTCAGTTTCCTTCTGCCTACGGTGTGGTCGGAGTTGGTGATTGAGTTTCTTGTCCTGGGTATTCAAGATTTCCGGGTGGTGTCTCGTGTTCGGATTTTTTTAGGTCGACTGATCTGTGGTCGACATCTTGGTTGGTGTAGATCATCGTCTTCAGCGCGGCGGTAGTGGTGTTCGATTGCAGCATGAGCAGGTTTTGATTTTCTCTTCACCGGAGTGGATCGATGGTTTCTGTGTGTGCAGTCGGTGTGATCGGAGTTGGATCGAGGTCTGGATTGTCCATTAATTTGAAGTGGGCCTGATTTCCTTGGGCCCATTTATTTGAAGCAAACCTAATTTTGTGGGCTGGATTTATTTAGAGGGTGTTTGATGCGAATTAAAATTAGATTTTTAGTAAATTTTAATAGAAAACCTAATTTTGTGGGCTGAATTTATTCAGGGTGTTTGATGAGAATTAAAATTAGATTTTTAGTAAATTTTAATAGAAATTTTTGAAATTTGTGGTTGAAAAGATATGGTTAATATTAATTGTTTGACTTTAACTTATATTAAGCCGCAATCTATTTTATTTTGTAGGTTTATTAAATATGGACAGTTATAATTTGTGATTTTCTTACATTAAGAAGCTTTGTCAATTGAAACTTTATGTGTTAAGTTCACCGGAAAGAATTATTCTATATTAGAA